>CAUYSK010041898.1:0-30696 GCA_963575035.1 Avahi laniger | reverse complement strand
CACATTCTACTAAGCGAAGTATCCCAAGAATGGAAAAACAAGCACCACATGTACTCACCATCAAATTGGTATTAACGGATCAACACATAAGTGCATATATAAGAATAACATCTATTAGATATTGGGCAGGGGGGAGGGGGGAGGAGGGAGGAGTGGACGGGTATATGCATACACAAAGAGTGCAATGCGCACCACGCAATAGGATGGACATATTTGAAACCTGGACTGAGGGGGGGAGGGGAGGCAAGGGCAACACATGTAACCTAAACATCTGCACCCCCTTATTATGCTGAAATGAAAAAAATAAAATAAAATAAAATTTGAAAATGTATCCTTAAGTTACGAGCACCAGGAGATACCCTCATATCTGGACTGCATTGTTTTGGCCCCTCATAATTCTTCTGCTAAACTATGCTGATGTACTCTGCCAACAGCATACATTGAGTAATGGTAAAAAAAAAATAGTCCTATGAAGCTCGTGGTATTTATTTGTTGAAGACATTGCTCATTTTATCAACAGGCCCCTCTCTGTGAGGTCCTTAGAATGAATTTTCTCAGGCCTCTGAACCAGGAATAATTGTGCATATACAGACATATTGGTAATTTTATCTCATGGACACTATAGCTCATGTTTCTTTCTTAGCATTGGCTGCTAGAAATTTGAAAGCCAAATTTATAGTTTCCTAACAGTGTTTGAGTACCTCATAAAATGCATTTTGTGTTCTAACTTTACCTGTTATTAGTTTATTATTCCAACTTTCATTTTCTCTTCACCATAATTCCTCACTTATAAAAGTCCTACTGCACTGTACTTGTTTTTGTGGGTTGGGGAGACCAAGGCAAGATATACGTAGAGATACAAATACATACTTATATACAAAAGAAAGAAAGAAAACCTGTAAAAAACACAGAGCCTCATTTTCTCATCTGTAAAATGAGATGGATGGGCACAATATAACCTCCTAATATTTCCAGTTCTAATTTTATATAATTCTAAATTTTTGTTTCTCAGTCTGCATCAGCCTCTCATTTCTCTTAACACCTTGAAGTCTATTCTGTTTCTCAATTTCCCCATCTGTGAAACAGTAGTAATGTTTTATTTTATCCATACTCCTTAGAGTTTCATAAAATAGTCTGGACTTCAGAATAGGCCCACTTATTTTTCCTTCCTTAACACTCATTACAGGTATCAGAAGCATAAAGAACCACACTTTGATGCTCTAAAATATCACATCGAATCACTTCCTCCATCACAAGCCACTGTAGATAAGCCATCTAGCCCACAGCACCTACTGCCCAGCTCGACTTCATATTAACCAAAAGAAATCCATTTCTTACAAGTCACCTTCCAAGCCAACCCTAACATATTTTTTAAACAATGAGAAGGAAGTCATCAGATGAGGATCCAGAAAAATAATACTCCTCAACATAAGAGCAGCTGATTGAATTTTTTTCTTCATTGTTCATTTTTTATTTCCCTTATTTATGTTTATCATTATTTTTTCCTTCTATTTTCTTTGTATTTATTTTCTCTTTTCTCCTAATTTCTTTTTTGTAAATTTCCTATATGTATACTTAAGTGTTGATCAATTAGTACCAATTTAATGGTGAGTACATCTGGTGCTTGCTTTTCCATTCTTGTGATACTTCATGTCAAAGATAGGGCTCCAGCTCCATCCAGGATAACACAAGAGGTATTAGTTTACCATTTTTTTATGATTGAGTATAGTATACAGAGTATGTATACTTTAGTATACATATACACATTTTATTAATCCATTCATGTATTGATGGGCACTTGGGTTGTTTCCACATCTTTCAATTATGAATTTTGCTGCTATAAACATTCAAGTGTAGATGTCTTTATTATAGGATGTCTTTTTTTCTTTTGAGTAAATACCCAGTAGTGGGATTGCTAGATCAAATGGTAGTTCTACCTTTGGTTCTTTGAGGTATTTCCATATTACTTTCCATAGAGGTTATACTAGTTTGCAGTCCCACTAACAGTGTATGAGTGTTCCTATCTCTGCACATCCACGCAAACATTTGTTGTTTTGGGACTTTCTGATAAAAGTGAATCTCACTGGATTTAAGTGATATCTAATTGTGGTTTTGCTTTGCATTTCCCTGATGATTAGAGATGTTGCCCAATTTTTCATATGTTTGTTGGTCATTAGTCTGTCTTCTTTTAAACAGATGGAAAACCATATCGTGCTCATGGATTGGCAGAATCAACATTGTTAAAGTGTCTATACTACCCAAAGTGATCTACAGATTCAATGTAATCCCTATTAAAATGCCAACATCATTTTTCACAGATATATGAAAGTAATTCTACAGTTCACATGGAACCAGAAGAGAGCCTGTATAGTCAAAGCAACCTTAAGCAAAAATAAAAATTTGGGAGGCATCAATCTACCAGACTTCAAGCTATACTACAAGGCTATGGAAACTAAAACAGCATGGTATGGCACAAGAACAGAGACATAGACCAATGGAACAGAACTGAGAAGCCAGATATAAAATAATCCTCATACAACCATCTGATCTTTGACAAATCAGACAAAAATACACACTGAGGAAAAGAATCCCTATTCAATAAATGGTACTGGAAAAATTGGATAGCCACATGTAGAAGACTGAAACAGGATCTGTACCTCTTACAGAAAAAGCAATTCACAATAGATAACAGATTTAAACCTAAGGCATGAAACCTTAAGTTGGGAAAACTCTTATAGACACTGGCCTAGGCAAAGAATTTATGAAAAAGATCCCAAAAGCAATCACAGCAATAACAAAAATAAACAAATGGGACCTGATAAAATTAAAAAGACTTCTGCACAGCCAAGGAAACTACCATTAGAGCAAATAGACAGCTTACAGAATAGGAGAAAATATTTGTGTGCTACACATACCATAAAGGGCTGATAACTAGAATCTATACAGAACTCAGGAAAACCAACAAGAAAAAATCAACCCCATTAAAAAGTGGACAAAGGACATGAACAGAAACTTTTCAGCCATAACATCTTAATTCTGCTGTTCTTTGCCTCAAGAGCCTCTGACTTTCAGTTATCCAAATGAATAATATCCAATTTATCTTGTCTCGGAAATGTTGAACTGGCTATTTGTGCTTAGAAGTCACTCTTCCCTTTATTTTAGATTGACACTACAGTTTTGGGTTTATCTGCCAAGTTTTGGAAACAATTCTAGAACACATTTCGAAACGTGAGTTATGCACCCACAGAGAGAATTGTTTCAATTTCTTGAGGGAGCTCAGCGCTCACCCACACCATGTGGAAAACAGTTTCCTAGTTCCTGCTGTAGTACACCTACCTGAATATATTTCATTTTGGTCAACTTCAGCCTCCTCAATTGATTTAGAAGCTGATAACTTCTCAGTGACATCACTTTTTATTCTTTTTGTTATTCATTAAAGCACTTAAATCTGTTACGCCATTCAGGTTTAACTGTTTCCTCTGGAAGCCGGATGCACTCATAACACATGAAGCAGTCAGCAAACACTCAGCTAAGAGAGGCTGTATTTGGAGGCATCTTCTGACTTGTCACCATCTCTCTATCGAACAGTTTATTTCTACTTTTTCACTTTTAAAATCTCTTTGGGTGTTTTGCTGTAATGACTGGACCTCATTTTATGTGATACTTTTGACTTACTAAATACATACTATATCTCACTATCATATAGATTTATTTTCCTTAATACTTCACCAGAATTCGAAGAAGCCCTTCTTTGCTCCAGGTTCTTTGCAAAATAATTTTTCTTGTGTGATTTGTTTTGGCCTCTTAGTTATTTCAGCTGCTGTAACTCTTGGAGTCCATGTAGTCATCACTCAAATTCTCCCAAGTGGTATTGTGCCATATCCAAGGCTCCCTCCCCAGGCAGTAGCTCACTTCTGTGGGATCACGCTCCCCTGTGCATCCTCACCACAGATGTCACTATCAGATTTGTGGCCATAAAAAATATTACCTTCAATAACATGTGGCTTATCTCAATTGCTTTTTTACCATTTGCCTCTCTGGCTTTTCCTGGCCTGGGTTAAACTCAGGTAATTGTCTTATGAGATTAATATGTCATCTATTTTATTTGCAATGCCCTCTCACTCTGATTTTTTTTTTCCTCCCTGAAAAGTAAACCAGAATAGCCACACAGAATGCCTCAAGTAAATGAAGCAAAAGGCCTTTTCCATTTTACTTACCATAAAATGAAAAATGTCTATCATCTCTTCTCTTACTCAGAAATCTTTAGAGTGTGGACTTCATGCTGGCCCCTGTTCTAGATGCTGGGAACATAGTAGTGAACAGCTCTGCCCTTGTGTAGAATCCATTGAAGTGGGGAGGCTGGGAAGGGGTCAGCAAACAAGCATGAGCATAGTCTACCACATGCCAGAGGCAACAGGGGCTTCAGCAGAAAACAGCATGGGCTAAGGGAAAAGTCCATATGGAGCGTGCTGCAGAGATGGGGGAGTCACTATTTGCCCTAAGATGGTACAACATTCCGAGTAACTTTTACATATTCTCTAGAATACTTGTTACACACATGCACTCTGGAGCCTGAATACTTGGGTTGAATTCTTCGTGTTCAGATAAGAGCTGTGTGACTGTTCTGCTTATGTACTGCTGCATAACAAATTACCTAACACTCTGTGGCTTAAAACATTTCTTTTATTCATGAATCTGTGAGATAGGAATTCTGACAAGGAAAAGCAGAAAATGTTCACCTGTGCGCTCTGAGGTCTGGGGCTTTGGCTGAGTGTCTGGAACACCTGAAAGCTGTAGCTATGACAACCAGGGCTCTCAGGGCATCAGTCTTTCTGCATTCGGCCCCTCTAGTAGCCACCTTGGCTTCCTCCCAATGTGATGACCTCTGGCTTCTACACAGGGGTCTCAGGGCTCCAAGAATAAGTGTCCCAAGAGACAGAAAGTGGAAATTGCCAAGCCCTTAAGGTCTGGACCCCTAAACTGGCAAAGTGTCAATTCTGCCATATTTTATTAGTGCAAACAGACCCAGGGCTACCAGGTTCAAGAGCAGGAATCTCCTCTCAATAAGACAGTGTCAAAGTGTTTGCGGACATCTTTAATCTGCCACAGTGTCCTCGGACAAGCCCCCTGACTTCTCTACATCTCCATTCCTCAGCTATTAATACGGATAACAACAGCATCTACCTTATAGGTTTGCTAGAAGAATAAATTAGTTGGTAAAAGTAAAGTGTCTAGAAGATAATAAATATTAGCTATTTATTCTTTTCAAGCCATTCCTAATATTCCTTTAGTAGTCCCTCTTATCAATCACTGCATTTAAAATAGCACACTTCCCCTCAGACATAGATCAACTGGAGTTTAATAATACGTGATAGCAAAGAATATGGCATCTGGCATCTCTTTGACCAAACTTTGACCAGCGTTATAACGACTAACAATGGCTCCTGCCTCTCAAGTTCCCACCCCTAAACACATATCACAAAGCCCTGCCTTTTTGCACTGGTGATGACATTCTCACTTTGGTTGGAGGAGGTGAGATTATTTTAAAAAAAAAGAAAAAGCACTATGGGAAACACTGGGGTTTTTTTTGTTGTTGTTGTTTTTGTTTTTGTTGTTTTTGTTTTTGTTTTTTGAGACAGAGTCTCACTCTGTTGCCCTGGCTAGAGTGAGTGCCATGGCGTCAGCCTAGCTCACAGCAACCTCAAACTCCTGGGCTCAAGCGATCCTACTGCCTCAGCCTCCAGAGTAGCTGGGACTACAGGCATGTGCCACCATGTCCGGCTAATTTTTTCTATATATTTTTAGTTGTCCAGATAATTTCTTCGTATTTTTTTTAGTAGAGACAGGGTGTCGCTCTTGCTCAGGCTGGTCTCGAACTCCTGAGCTCAAACAATCCGCCCACCTCGGCCTCCCAGAGTGCTAGGATTACAGGCGTGAGCCACCGCGCCCGGCCGGAAGCACAATTCTTCACAGTCCTGAATAAATAACTCCTTAAGAATGTCTAGACAATACAACGGCTGCTGTGACGTGAAGTCCAAGCAGCAGAGAGCCTGGGAGGGCGACACTGGAGCCTTCTGTCCTGGAGTGGATTGGGACCTCAGCCGAGGCTGCTTCCTTCCCACCTGCCCCTGTTTCGAATTAGTCCTGAACGTCTTCAGCTGACAGCCCCCTACTCTGTGAGTGACCCCTCAGAGTTCTTGTTGCCAACGTCAGCTGCACAGGATAATGTCACCACTGTGCTTCACTAGCGTGTGAGAAAAGGAGCCAGCTCCCTCCTGTCATCATTTCCACAAGTTTCCCCACACGCCCCCTTTCATGAGATGTGCTGTATGTGCCTTTCCAGTTCATCTAAGGAAGTGCCCTTCAACTTTGATCCAGGGCCTCCGTTTTGAGGTACTTTTCCCGAAGGAGTAATGACCATGCCCTGAGATAGCTTTGGTTCCTCATTTTGTTTCCTTTGGGAAGAGAGTTACTCCACTCATGCGCTGCACGGTTGGGGCTGTGGGCCCAGCTGAAAGTCAGCAAACAGTGTACACCGGCTTGTCCCTGGTGCTGACCTCGGAACCTTGACTAGATCAGCCATGAGCTACCTAAACACGGAGGCTACTCACATCCATATTTGTAAGGCCAGTCTGTAGCAAAACTGTTAAGGAACCCCAAAACATGGACTGACTGAGCTATGGTAAGCATTAATCACCCAACCTTAAGCAAACAATTCACAGCAAAAATAAATATATTTTCTCACTACAGCCCAAAAAATAAATAAGTGAAGATGAATGATACAGGAAAACTGCAGTGTGTTGATTTTACCCTTATGACGGTTTTATATACCAGCATCATAAAAGATTTCCTAAAGGCTAAGCTGAAATCAAACTGCTGCTCTGAGCTTCGAATTTGTCAACATTCAAAATAAATCAAACACATCAAAGAAGATCTGTGCCTTCCCTTTATAATCCTGGTTAGAAACTCCAGTGGGAAAGACAAAATATAAACTTTGATTATCAAGAATTTCTTGAAAAAGAAGAATAGACACTAGCTATATTTTAGTTGTAAGACAAATACAAAATCTGATTAAATTGATTTTAAAATGTATACAATGGTTTACATTCTTTTTAATTTTTCCTTTCTCTCACTAAATGACTGTGGAAACTTTATTGAATAGATAAGAAATCAATGTTAATTAAATTGTGTTTAACATCTGCTGAAGATGCCTAAACATGGAGGTTTGGAGGAGATTTTGAAATCTTCATTCTCGTCTCAGAACCAGGATATCGCCCCCATATCTGCACTATTTGCCAGACAATCAGGATTAGTCAGCAAGGGAAGATGGACGAGGTGTTCCTTTTGTGGGAGATATTTATGTATGTGTTGGATTGTCACTAAGTAAAGATAATTTAAATGTGCATTTCCCTAAGGCGAAAGAATGAACCACAGTATTTCAGAGGGTGGCTTATAACCATATGCTTTTCCATTTATTCAAGTTGTTTGCTGTTTACAATTTAGTTGGAAAGCAAAAGAGTTGGGGAGGATCCCAGAGATGATGTAATTCAGTATGTCCATTATGTACTGCTGCATAATAAACCACCCCAAAACTTGGTGGCTTACAATAATAAGTTATTATTTCTCATGATTCGGAGCTCAATCTGGCTATGTTTCTGCTTTCTGTGGTGAGGCTGAAATCACTTATATAGCTGCATTCAACTGGGACCTTAACCTCCCTCCAGTAGCCTCCTAGTAGTCAGTCAGCCCAAACTTCTTTAAAGCACAGCACCTGCTTCCAAGAGGGAGTGTCCTCAGACAGCAAGCTCAGTGTGCAAGCACTCAGCAAGGTTCCACTGTGTCATGCTTGCTAATGGACCACTGGCCAGAGCAAGTCCCATGGCTGAGCTCAGCATCAATAACGAAGAGGACTGCACATACCGGGAGGTGTGGTCACTGGGAAGCACCACTATAGCAGTCTGTCCCATCTGGTTCTCTATTCAAGGCAAAATATCTCAAATAAGTAGACACTTCGATTGTCCTTAAACATGTTAATCAGATGGAACTCATTATCGATAAAAACGTCCTATTCAAAATAGTTGGGATAATTTTCAAAACAACAGCTAAGAGTCTTCCAAGACTATAAAAGACTCAAAATAAAACACAGAAAAAAAAAAAAAGAACAAGAAAAAAACAGGGAACTCAAAATGGAAGCTCTGGTAGATGAATTTTCCCACAGTGTCGGGGCACTGAGAACAAAACTAGCCTGGAATTACGTGTTCCATGTCATGTGGAGGTCATTCAAAGACCCAGGACACAAAGATCTTTCAATAGTCTAGTCGTTTTACACTATCTTGAAGCAAACCACAAAAGCAAGCCCAGGGAATTGGATCTCTTTGGAGATGGACCCAGAGGACTCAGCCTGCATGAAATGATCCAAAACAATAAGGCCCGATGAATTCAAGTCCCTGCTGTGATATTGGGCAGCTCTGGACAACTGACTTACAGCATCTGGGCCTCTTCATCCACAGTATGAAAGGACTTGCTGATTTGCAAATTTTCTTTAGTCTTACATCTTGGTCAAGGTCAGAACATCTCTCCTAGTTTGGTATTGAACTCCACGAAAACAGCCTCTGAGACAGAGATGAGCACACAAGAAATTTATTGAAAAAAGTCTTGGGATCTTCCCAAGCCTTCCTTTCCCTATGAGGAAAGGAAAGGGAACAAAGCATAATTGGGCAGAGGCAGAAACTGACTTCAACAAACATTTCAGCTAACCTCTTGGGGAACTCTGAAGGTGGGATGACCCTTCTTGTCCAAAGTAGGGCAGCAAAGGGTAGGCTTTATACTTCTGCTTTGACATTGGTAGGGTGCAGCCACTTGACATTTAATGTAATATTCTTTCCATGGCCTCATGGGATGACGTATAGCTGCCCCAAGACAAAGTATAATATGAATTTTATCTTATACAATTTGACTCATATTCTTCTAGCCACTGCTTGAGATCAAGGTCTAAAGTGAGAATTCAGAGACTTTGAGTTTCAAACTGACTAGGTAGCTTCATATCCAAAATTCATGTCAGATACATCAAATCTATAAATGCTCCTTCTTTCTGAATTTCTAATGCAATTGTCTTTGGGGCACATATGTAACAAAAATACCAAAGGCATGATCTAGTTTCATCTGCCAAACAGGTCTACATAGAAAAATTAACAAATTGAAAGAGTAGTTTATTTATTTTGAAGTGCCTGGCTTTTTCAACATGATTTTATTAAATTTCAATGTAAAATATAACAGGACATGAAGGTACTATATGATTTCCCTATTGTGTCTTTATCCCAAAAAACAAACAAACAAATAAACAAAACATTGTCCATTATCAGTTCAGTCTGCCAAGTCAATCAGACCAATTGTCCTGGAACCAAGTAGACTTTATCTTAATTTCAATTTATTAAAGATTTCACCCCAAATTGGTGGAATTAATTAAATTTTAATTCTGTTTAAAAAAACAAAAATAGCACACACGTACACATACACACACTGCCCATCGGTAATACAATAGCTTCCTTGCTTTTAACTAGCATATCTAAAACCTGACATTTGATTACTCAAATTTCTTTGGCACTCTGTATTTAAATTAACATATCAGAGCACCAGGCTGACGTCTCTCAATTTCTCTAAAATTCAAAACCTCCTGTCCAGAGTCTTACATTGCACAAGGCACATGCAATCTGTGAGGTATCTGGGGAAAAGAGTTGACTTATATGATTCTACTTCCCCAACATGAATTCCATTTTTATTTCATTCAGTTCAATTAAACAAACCATTACTGAATGGCTACTGTGGCCAAGGTGCTATGGGAGATTCAGACGTTAACCAGAAGCAGGTTCTGCCTCACAGACGTATATGATTGTGTGTGTGTTCAGAATTCTACAAGTTAATCATGATAGATTTGAAGCATGTGAAAGTGAATTTTTTATCTACCAAACAAAAAGCATTTGGTTCAACCTAATATATGATAGAAGACAATGTAATTATTTTTATAATAGAATTACAAATCATTATGAGAACCCAGAGAAGAAACTATTAATTAAAATTAGAGAAGGTTTCATGAAAGACCACAGACTTGGACTTGACGAATCAGTTTCATCAGGCAACTGAAGACGGCAGACAATAGCAGAAAGGAGCAGCTTGTGTGAACAGGCTCAGAGGCCGCAGAGCTCAGAGCTGAGTCTGGAAGGACAGGAACACAGCCGACTCTTATTTTATCTGGAAGTTCTAAATACTCTCTCCCTGGAGGTTTTTTTCTACAAAACTATTTGGGGTTTTGTTTGTTTGGCTTGGGTTTTGGTTTTTGATGGGAAAAAGTGGCACCTCCTAGGATCATGCTTACAGTGTACGTGCTCTGTGCTCCTGCAGAGGGAAGATTTTCAAGCTTTTGAACCACTACGGAAATAATATTCTGCAGCAGCTGTCTACAGAGGCTAAGATTTTTCGTTTTAGCTGCCTGGAAAATGTAGAGTTGCTGTTTCAGGAAAACAGAAAATGAATCTCATGAAAGCATACCTTTTATTTAGTCAATAAAAATGTCCACCTACCTGTTCCACCCACATGAAACAATCAATAAACATGAAATTTTGGCCTACCCAGACCAAAAATAGAAGAGCCAAAGCAAATAAAAATGCTAGAAAAGGATTAGATGTAAAATCTTAATTTAATTTACAAAGTTTTCATACGCAAAAGCATTTGCACCCTAAATTGAGACTATGGGGTATGCCCCTTCATTTCTAAGATATAAACCTGGAATTTGAAGACTTGGTAAGAAAAATAGAATATAGAATGTCTCAATAATTTTTAAATTGATTACATGCAGAACTTATAATGTTTGGACATATTGGGCTAAATAGCATAGATTATTAAAATTAATTTCACCTGTTTCTTTTTACTTTGTTTTATGTGGCAACTGGAAAATTTTAAATTACATATGTGGTTTACATTATATTTCTGTCAGACAGCACTAGTCTAAGAGATGCAATTTAACTTCTCTAAGTCTCAGTTGCCACTTTCGTAAAATGGAGAAAATAACTATTGCCCTGTCTTATTGATTTGTTGTCAGGATAAATGAGCTAATATTTAGACATTTTATAATTTTTGTAAATATTTTTTAATGTAAACTATTACATACTATATAAATACAAGTGACTATCAAGAAAACTAATTTCTTAAAAAAGCCTGCATAATGAATCAAGGTGGTAAATATAATTTTCAGCTGCTCTGGCATAGGATTTTAATGTTCCAAACAAAACTAAGAAATGTGGACTTGCCCTCCAAGTCTTTCAAGGCTTTCAGTTTGTATTAATTTGAAATGCTAAGCACGTCAAGCCATAGCACAGGCTTGGTGATGGATGAACTCCTCCAAGAGCAGGACAATGTTCTGCAAGCATGCTCATGGGATGAGGTAAGCTATGACTCTATTCTCAGAGGTCAGCCTGGCTTGGAGTCTCAAAAGCTGTGCTATTAGCATCCACCTAACTTTGCAAACTTACTCAGGTACCATTGGCAGTAAACAGCCAGCCATATCTGGACCCAGGGTTTGTGATCACTGTTAATTGTCAAAACAATGGCAATTTTCTAACCTACTGTATAAATAAAAAAAAATTGAATCTAAATTAAAAAAGACTAATATTTCTAAAATACTAGGAATTGCTTCTTATTTTCAATCTTTTCTAGAATTACATCTGACTTTTCTGGAAGTACAGGAAATCTCAAATCTCAAAATCTCAAGGCCTATGAGTCTGAGATAAATGAAGAAAGGAAAAATAAAGTCTGCATACACTTAAGGCAAAGATGCCGTGAGATTCTCCCCACCAGCTAGTACAATGGCCGGCCAATGGTCAGAGCTTCAGGGGAGGAAATTTAAAGCCCCCACATATAGCCACCTTCAGAAACAGGAGACAGGAAGTCAACCACTGTGTCTACCATTTAGCCTCATATTCTGACATATTATATCACCTTTGACAGTTGTGGTTCTCCAAAGACATCAAGCCTCAGAACTAATGTGTGTGATATTTCTCTGCTAGAACATGCTCATAGGGCCGCCATTCTACTCAACAAATTCCTATTCCTCCTTCAAGAGTCAGCTATTGTCACCTCCTCCGGGACTCTATCTCTGATACACTCAGACCTGCATTATAAAACTAATCTCTCTATATTAGAATTGTCTGCTTCTGCATGTGGGATTCTAGTTTCTATGGCTGCCCTCAAGGAAGAGTGGAACTGAGAGGCAAGGGGACAAGGGAAGGTCAGAGAATAACTTTTGCTTCTGAGGCCTTCATTTTGGGGTACTCTTTTCAGAGCCCCATCAGAGGGAACCTTTGTGCTTTTCTCTTCATTGTCATGTGGGGGCACCTCTGTTAGAGTGACACTTCCAGCCTCTCTCTCCCACTCCTTACCCAACTCCTCCTGACTGGCAGGTGAATTAGAATAAACCGATCATGCCCAGTTCTTCTCCTATCTTACTCTCTTTTCTTCGTGATCTTCTTATTCTCTTTCTTCTCCTATCTTATTCTCTTTTCTTCGAGATGAGAGAGTACATATGGTCTTCTCTTTACTATGCAGTAGCAGGGACTTGCCCCACGGTCTGTGGTTTTCTAGGGCTGCCCGTTGCATTGAGGAATGGGGTGTATTAACAAACCCACTTGATGGATCTCAGCCACAATCTCCAAATAACTTTATAGTTATTACAAAACATTATTTTATCTCCAGCTACCAGATCCCCAATTTCCATATCAATTGGTTCCAAAACAAGTGGAGAAAAAATAAATATTATTTATTAGTCTCCTAAAACTCCTATATAGCTGTCATATATTTAATAAATAAATGGGTCTCAATTCAAAGCCACAGCCATAGATGGAAGAAAAAGTCAAGCCAGGAAAGCATATGCAGCTTAAAGCAAAACAATTGGAAAATACCGTCTAAATATCATACCAACAAAGTCCTCGAAGGGAAGATGGGCAATAGCAGTAACCTTTGTTACCAACATGTATTCATGTCCCTTCCGCCTCCCCCTCTCTATGACAGGTTACCCTCTCTATGGGTGTTACCCATTTTGTGGGGCCCAAAATTTACCACGCAATAGTAAACATGCAAATAGTTGTTTGATCAATAAATAATAATTTGACAGTGGTGGTGAGACAAGGGTTTTTAAAATTCTAAAACCCTAAAGGTAAATGGATCATAACTACTAGGAGACATTATGGACTAGCAGTGAAGATGTGGGTTAAACTGCCTGGCTCAAAACCTTCTAAGCCTCAGTTTCCTCATTTATGAAAGGAGGTTAATGAAACTACCGACTTCATAGGATTTTTGTGAGAATCAAAGAAGTGAATTCACATAAAGATTTTAGTTCATAATTTTTACATAGAAAGTACAAGGCACCTTGTAGGAGCTAGAACAGGAGTAGCAAGAGCAGTAGCGTAATTCCAACATCCATACTTAGGGGAACACAGAGGTAGCATGAAAAAAATAATTGCCAGAGAAGGAAATGGTATGGATAATTTAATGAGATAGAGGTAGATCTCCCTATTAGCTGGATGGAAAGTTTGTAATTTTTATCCTACCACAGAATAAATTGAGCTGTGCCTTATGTTTCACAATTTACACAGCTTATTTTGCATATCGTTCACATTTCTACCACATTTCTGTCAATTTCAATTTTCCCTCATCAGGAACACTTGGCTATTAAATTAGGAGAACCACAGGATTACCCTCTTCAAAATGTATCCTTCCCTCCGGATGTTAACCTCAGGTCAGAAATGTGCAAGTCTTTTAAGCTGGGCTGGAGTTGGGGCCAACTGTCATTAAATATTAAACTTTAATTTTTACTTATTCCTCTTATCTATTTATAAGAAACAAACAAACAAACACAACCTAAGAGAATGGTATTTTCTCTAATGTTCTTCTGTCTTTCACATTCCACAATAATTATCTAATGGACTCGGGTTCCTCACCAATGGAATTTCACAGACAGAGTTCTGTTATTCTTGAACTCAAAAATGAACAATGCTCAGTTTTTTAATCTATCCCATAGTAAATGTATCTAAACAGTTTTAGAATTTTCTGGAAAGAAGATTACAATTTCCTTTCCCAACCCCACTATTTGAGTTGGTAGCCTGAAGTTTGCAAAGCCATCACCCACGCTTAAAAATTCCGCAAGCTGCTATCTATAAGATGTGTCCTTTATTGTAAACACCTGTTTTCTTAACGCCCCTCCTCACATTCCCTAGGAAACCTATAAAGGAAAAGTTTATCGGGTTTAGTAAAATAAAAACTTGCTTCCAAATTTACATTATGTCTTCCCACACACCTAAAGAAAAAGTAATAAAGATTTCATACCAGATAAGCTAACACTGGAATCTTAACCAAATATTTCCCCATCTACATTCTAAAAAGGAGGAAAAAAGGCCAAAATGCCAAGTACATATATTAAACATTTTAAATTCTTTTGAAAGATCAACCGAGGTATACACTAACATTACATTAATATAAGTTTAATAAAATTACTTAAAAGAGATAGTAGAAACTAGTTCACATAAGGATTACTCTCCTCTGCCCATTTGCCAAGTTTGGAAGGTCGTCTTCTATCCTGATCAGTTCCCTTGCCAGTTGCCAACATGCACATACAACAACAAATTTTCTGGACACTTCTTCATAAATAGGCCATAACATCTGTGTTTATTATAGGACATTTTTCTTGCAATTTCAGCTATGTAGTTTCTTACTACATGTTTTTTATTTGCCATGAAGACTCCATTAGAGCAAACGGAGCTGTTACTGATTGAAATTTCTTACCACACACTGAAAATACAAAGTCATAACCAACTTTACTAATAATTCTCCTGCAAACCTAAAAACTTAAAGGTCAGGTATATTTTATTTTCTCCAACCTGATCTATTAAAAATAAATCACAGATATCTTCCCCATCTGAAATTTAATTACCCTCTAGAGACTAGCCGGTGAGAGTTGGAGAATGTCACTTGGCAGCCTTTGGGGACTTGTAATCCCTTTCTATTTGCATTGCTTCTTCCTAATAAGAATTCGGAAAGACTCAGCCTTCCCACCCCTCCCAACCCCAGAAAAAGCTCACAGTCTATCATTAGAAGCTTGAATGAGGAATGGTAATCTGGATGTTTTTATGATTAAAGTTAGAGGAATTGAAAACAAATAATATATTGACATTTAAAGTATTCATCTTGAAAATGGCACCATGGTGTGTCATTAGCACACTCCTCATTATTGGGTTTTCATCCATTTAAAAAATCTTTGGGTTAAATAAAGGTCATCCTATGCACCTACTAACTGATGGCTTGAAATTTCCTTCCTACATGGTATAGTCTGATATATAATCTAATAAATTATTTTATAGTCACTGAAAAGCCAAATCTATAATTTACCTTGAATCTTCAGCTATGCATTGGGTAGTATCACCTTTCTTTTATTTGAACCATAGAAAACAGTATTTTTAAAACTTCATAATTTCCACTCAGAATTCCATCAACTCCTTTATCCATTAGGTATTAATTTAGAGTTATTTTTTTAAGTATCTTTAACATAATATTTTGAAATGCAATTAAGTCAAGTAAGCATGTGTTTTATTTCCTTGTTTATTAACGAACTGATCAAAAGATGTACTACTCAGATCTTCATTAATACGTTTTCAAGAATAAATAGGTTTTCATTGCGCTCATAAAAAAAGAATATTTCAATAACGTTTAAATCAAATGTGAGTGGCATTCCAATGGCAAATAATTATCCTGAAATTCATTGCAGTAATGATTGCCAATTTAGTTTCTATAAACAGTGTTACCTTGGGCTCACCCTTCTTTTCCCCTCTATTCTCTTTGATCATGTTTCCCCTTTCTTTACGATTCTCCATTTACCTCCAGGCATAAACAATTGATTAGTGTGGTGAGTGAATTAAACACAAACTTTTTTTGCCAGGGATGAGATGGCAATAATTCTAAGATTAGAAAGGTCACAATTACCATATTAATTTACTGTATTAATCTAGAACCTCACGCACACCGATCATTTATGTCTAAGTGGTAACAAATCATTACAGCATCCTCAGAAGCTAAAAGACTCTTAGATTTTTCATGGATTTGATAAATATTTATTTTGGTCCTACTCCAATCCAGATGTTGTGCTGGACATCTGGGTTACAAAGAAAAATTAAACGTAGTATTCAACAGCAAAGAACTCATTCAAACATGTGTAGTAAGGGCAACACTAGCAATATGCATAGGTGATTGGGGAGCACAGAGCAGTTGTGCCCACCTCCAACCAGAAGTGAAGAGAGGAAGTTAATTCCACTGGACTGAATTTGAAAGGACCAATTCACATCCACAAGGAAAGGCAAGGGAGAAGAGTTTTCATCTTATACAGTAGTTGTGGGTCTCTTTTAGAGCTGGAAATGATGTAACCTATCATCTGTTTCAACCAACCTCCCAATTTTACAGATGAGGAAGTCAATATTTTTGAGACGTTTTCTCAATAACATTTATAATGCTTTTTAGAGACTTTAGAAGGCAAATATTATGTTAATTTTTACAGACAAGGACATTCATTGAGGCATGCATACAGGAAACAATTTGCCAAAAAGCCCCCACAAAAATATGCGATGAATGTGAGTATTTATTTCAGGTCAAATAACTCTCACCTCACTGTTTATGCTAAAACAAACAACATTATTTGTATACCAAAAAAAAGAAGCACTTGGTTAAGAATTTGGAGCCCTGACACTGTATATTCTGTGACTTTGCTCTTATGTATCCTAATTTTAAAATAAGACAGTGACACAAGTTCTAGGGCCATGTTATCAAATTGCACCAGTTCACTATGCTATTATTAAAACATCTGTTGCTTGAGAATAGCAAAGATTCTAGAATTTGTCCAAAATCATTTGAGATTAAATATTCCCTTTCATTGCTTTTGGTCCCTAAAATCTTTAATTCCATGCTTTTTTCGTTTTTTTTTTTTCTCAAAATCCAAGCTAAGTTGCCTGAGCTATGATTAAGCATTTAGAACATTCCCAACAAATTTATCTCATAATGAAAAAGCACTCTGAAAACACTTATATCTACAGAACTTAAAAGCACTAAAACCACAATATTTATAATATTTCAAACTTGAAGTCATAACAATCCCCACTCAGAGGGAAGTAAAAGCAACCCAAACATGAAGGAAAGCGGTTAAATATTAATACAATGGAGGCTTTAAATTATAGGTCTGGAAATTCACTGAAGAATTTTTTTTCTTTCTTTGCAGGAAAGTCATTTTAAAGGCCACGTTAAGACAGGTTTCTTCCACCAACTCTAATTTCATGCATTATTTCTTCACTAAATTTTTTGTCACCCCCTTCTTTTCCTACTCATTAATATCCTTTAAGTTCCCATGTTCAAAACCCCATGGTAAAAGCGATACATGACATGCTCCCTTGTCTTTCAAGAATACACAAAGTATTTGAAGAGGCAGGGCACACCTTCATGAAACAGTGACTTAATTAAGAAGTAGTACGTAATAAAACTGAAAAGGAATGTGACAGAACCCAAGTGGCATCCATGAGAAAATGGTGACGAATGTGTTCTGGCACAATCAGAAAACATTCCACAGAGGAGATAACATTCAACTGACCCCTGTCAGATGAGTAAGATTTGGATAAAGCAGCGGGACAAAGAAAAAATATTCCAGGTGAAGAAAAGTATAGTATAATCAGAGGTTTGGAGATAAGGAAAACTGAATTGCTATTTCTCTACTTCTGTCCAAATGAACTACTCACTTTTCAGAGCCTAACAACCTCCCACCCCCCAAGGCCCAGCCCCAGGCAAGAGGAGTCTAACCTCTCTACTCCTCCAGTTGGTTCACCTACATAATTGTTAAAAGACTGCTTCCTGTGATGGCTAATTCTATGTGTCAACTTGGGGGTGCCCAAATTAAACATTATTTCTGGGTGTTAGCACCGGTGGACTCAGTAAAGTAGATTGCCCTTCCCAGTGTGGCATCATCTGGCATATTAAGGGCGTGAACGGAAGTGGAGGAAGGAGAGAGTCACTCTTTTGCTTCCTTCCTGCCTACTTGAGCTGGGCTATCTCATCTTCATCTCTCTGGCCTTAGACTGGGATTTACACCATGAACTCCCCTGGTTCTCAGGCCTTCAGACTCAGACTGAATTATACCACTGGGTTTCCTGGGATGCGCCCACACATATACACACACACACACACACACACACACACACACACACACACACACACAGAGCCTACTGGTTCTCTTTCTCTGGAAAGCCTGGCTAATACACTCCCAGAACTACAGACAAGACTCCAGGTGAAGCCTCATAAGCACTTGCAAGGCCTTTACTTCTAGCCTTCTAGTGTTGCAGTCTAAGAATGGATTGAACATCAGGACAAACAGCCCATATTCACAGTATCTGATGAAGCCCCACCTTTCCCTTCTTTTCAATCCCCCATTAGCTCATTCCACCATCCCTTGAAGTTACTGACATACTGAAAAAATTCTTGGCTGAGCATTTTATCGCCTCCAAGGGTAACAGTGGAAAGAAGGCTTAACATGACTCGCTCCATTTTGCTTCTGATCCCCTGCAGTCATATCCTGCAGAATAAAAGCTTCTGCTTAGCTCTGCACGTGGGCCAGCTAATCATAGGAAGAATTTAGTTTGTATTATAGTTCAACTCTAGAAGAAAGATGATAACCACCCCTTTTCCAAAACTAATTCCCGGGGAGATAAACAAAGTATGTACACAAGTAGTGATGCTATGCTAAAGATTTATAGGAACATTAAGACCTGACCTACTCATCCAAAGTTAACTGACCAAAAGCAAAGAAATTTTACTCGTTCCTCAGACCCTTGCTGATGTCCAGATGTCTGCAGTCCTCAGTTACCTCTTGCAACAGCCCCCTTCCCCCTTCCCTTAACATAAAAAGGAGTCTAAAGTTCATAGTAACTTAAGATAGTTCTTTAGGACATTAGTCTGCCATCTTCTCAGTTTGCTGCCTGTTCAAATAAAAGTCGCTTCTTTTGCCCCAATACCTTGCCTCTCGACTTGTTGGTGGTCGTGCAGCGAGTGGTACGAGCTTGGACGTGGTTACACAAGCCTTAACTGTACTACTGCCCTTTCCCACGGATGCTGTCTCTTCTTCCACCCTGGCCGATTCAGGTCCAGAACGCTGTAGACTCCTTGCTCACTATCGCTACTTCTAGACCTTGCTCCTCTACCATTACTTACATTTGTGTTGTTTTGAAGCCTATATCATCACCTCAAGTCTTTCTGGTTTAATGTCAAAGTGTCCTAGAAGCCTTTACTAACTTCAAAGGTCTGAATTATATACTTTTCCTTGGAGTCTTGAAGGACTTTATGTTCACCATCATCTTTGCACTTAAAAGGCTCTTTAGTGATTATCTATTCACTCGGTATGACTTCCCCATCAGTCTCTCAGAGACTGGAGGGTAGAGACTGCATCTTCTTATCCTTTGTGTCCTCGACCCATAATGTAGTTCCTGATTTGGAGCAAGGGAGATGCTCATAAATATTTGCTAAATGAGCGGATCCCTGAGTCCCACACCACTGTCGTCCCATTCTCAGACATTCTCTCTCTGCCTTTTCCTCAGGAACACGAGCAGCTGAATATCAATCCTCTCTACTCCACCCATTCCCTTCATCACTTTCCCTTCACAAAACCCTCTTTCTTCTCCTGTCTGGATTCACTCCGTCCTCTCCTAATTTTCCCCACTACTTCCCTTCTTCTCCAAGACACCTAGCTCAGAGCCATGAACTCGGGAGGTACTCAAGAAGTGCATACGCAAAATGTCACATCAGAGTCAGGGACAGCCCCGGAAATGCCAGGGCTGCCCTGATTCTACAGCACACCTCAATAAAGCGTCTCTGCTGCCACAAATGTAAGTCTCTTTGCCAGTTAGAACTTTCTCATTGAGTGTCCCCTCTCCTCCTTCTTCCTCCCAGAGAGCTAAGCGAACAACAGCCAAGTCCCAGAGTGACAGGAATCAGCACTGATACACGTACAGCTCAGTAGCTATGGACTTACTGGCTCCACTTTATTCGTGTCTTCAGAAAGCTTAACATGTAGTCACTACATATGCTAGACTGTATTATTTATGCCAGATTGTCCACGCTTTCCTCCCTGCATACCTTTGTCACGGCTCACTGTGGGGTGAGCCAGAGCAAATACTCCAGTGCCCCGGGGCTGTTGAGCTGGGGCTACGTGACTTGCCTTCAACAATGGAATGTTGGTAGAAGTGAAAGAGTGTCGATTCCCAGCTACAAGCATCACATGTTTCTGTCTGCCTCTTTGAATTTATGCCGTGCTCCGTGAGAAGAACAAGCCACAGGTAGCCACTGATCTCAGAACCAAAGACCTTTGAAGCAGACCGGACTCAACTCACAGCTTAAGACAGAATCACACTAGGTGACCTACAGCACAATGAAGGAAATAAATCATTATTTTTTTAAGCCAGTGAGATTTGGGGGTTGTTTCTTATGCTCACCATTGCCATGGGAACCTAATTAATTCACCATGCTTGCTGTATGTTTTCTAAATCTCTGATTTATAAAACATTGTGCTTTGCCCAGTGACATACATATGAGGAAGGGTAGAATTTGTTTGGAAAACTCATGTGCAATCTAATAAAGTTTCTACAAAAATGAGTGGTCCTATTTTACAAATCACAGGGAATTTCTGACGCTTTGGATTAGTTATTGTCATTGCTACTTACCGGGGTTGGTGTTGATCATTTTCTTTTATTAATTGAAATGACTAAGTTCCTAATCTGCCATCTCTTTCTTCCTGAATACATTTAATTATAATCATGATTATAGTCTTTTTATGTGAATGCTCAGCTCAAATGATACCCATAAACTTTAGCTATATTGTATGTTTACTTTCCAAGTCAAGTTTATTAAGATTTGTGAAGAACCATAAAGAATGTGATTAGCATTGAAAATACATGATGTAGAGACATGAATTGAATGCTGAAAAATACCTACATTTTCAGGCAAAGAAGGTATAAAATTGACTGAAAGCATTTGGAGGTTAAAAAAAAAATTTAAGGTCCTAATCCCTGACATCATTAAAACTGTCTTTTTTTTTTTTTCCTTTCTTATTTTTATGCCAAGACCAAATATATGTTCAGATTCCACATAAATTTAGAATGCAGGTAGCTTGGGGACTAAGGAGCAGATGAGAAACTCACAGTCCAAAATCGGATCCTTATTCAGCCTCTACGGTACTGAATGATACTTAAAATATCACTCTTTCATATCAAAAATGAGTTGATTTGGAAAAACACTTCAGTCAGAAATATAAAATCTATTTTGGAGGCATCCTATTCAGGGTGTCTTTACATATAGCAGAGGTAACAGAGTTTAAAAATTCTCAAAATATTGGAAAAAACTGTCTTTACTTCAATTTAATTTGTAATGTAAGCATAAAAACATAGAAAAATTTTGGATGGTTGACGTTATGTGATGTAGTAAATTTTAGTGAGAATAATCCAAATTTCAGAAACAGTCATGAGTTTCTTCCTACTTTTGGGCTAAATAATATTTGGTCATTTACTCAGCATTTCTGAGCCTTGGTCTCCACAACTGGGAAAAGGAGCAACAGCTGCACCCAAAGGCATTGTGAGGATGGAAGTAGAAGTATATGCTCATTGTGGGAAAGCACTAAGTCTGGCACAGTTACAGCTCAGCAAATGAAAAACATTATCTATTAACAGCAAAATCATAGAACAATCGTAATTGTCCAAAATTGGAGACTTCGGTGCTATGAGAAATGGAGCTACTTACAGAGGTAAATAAGTAGATTTATATGGCCTTCGGGACTGATTGGCCCCTACAATTCTGAGTTTATTTTTGTGACAGCTACGGAGCAGCAGAGCAACAGAAGGGCCTTGCTGGAAACACCTTCCTTTTCTTCATTTAATTTTTTTATTTCAGCTACTATGGGGGTACAGATGTTTAGGTTACATATATTGCCTTTGCCCCTTCCGAGTCAGAGCTTCAAGCGTGTCCGTCCCCCAGACGGTGTGTAAATCAAGAACAAAATAAAACACACAGGGTCTCGAATCCCAAATGCTCTGCAAATATCGGCCCCATCATGAACCAACGTTACCAGGATCATTTGGCCTGTTGAACCACCACCTCCTTGATCAGCCACGTGATGCAAGCTCATGTCCACCTGATTCTCATCCTCACGCTGAAAAAACAGTCACCTTCACCATCATCCCAATATTATAAGCATCAATATTGAACACGTACTCTGTGCCAGGGACCATACTGCATCCCTGACATACTATTTTTAGACCTCTCAGCCATCCTGAAGGAAGGCTAGAATTCCAATTTCAAAAATGAGGATATAGGAAATCAGAAAAGTGAAGGTTTGCCAGTGTCACACAGCAAACAAGGAAACGAACAGGGAATAAAACCCAGGTGAGTCTGACTCCCAAGCACATATTTGTGCCTCTTCACTTTGGATTAACAGGAAAATGAGATTTCCTCTAATCCAAACCTGCTTTTTATAGATGAGGAAACTGAATTCCAGATCAGAACACCCAGGTGACTTACCCAAGTTCATGAAATAGTTAAAGGATAAAACCAAGGTTAGAATTCTTTAGAACTCTTTAAAAAAAAAAAAAAACAAAGTCTTGCTCTGTCAACTGGGCTAGAGTGCAGTGGTGTCATCATAACTCACTGCAGCCTAAAACTCCTGGGCTCAGGTGATCCTGCTGCCTCCGCCTCCCTAGCAGCTGGGTCTACAAGCACATGCCACCACGCCTGGCTAATTTTTTTTGTTGTTTGTTTTTTAGAGATGGGGTCTCACTATGTTGCCCAGGTTGGTCTTGAACTCCTGGCCTTAAGCATTCCTCCCACCTCGGCCTCCCAAAGTGCTGGGATTACAGATATGAGCTGCCATGCCCAGCCTAGAATTCTTTCTATAATGTCTTACTGCATCCTTCAGTAAAATTCTACTATAATGGAAAACATTGACAAGCCAAATTATGCTATGTTTCCATGACCCCCAGGCACATCAGGACCCTACTACTCTCTCTCTCACCTCTCTAACTCTTTCTCTCTCTCTCTCTCTCTCTCTCTCTCTCACACACACACACACACACACACACACACACACACACACACACAAGAAATGTGGGAAGAATTGACCTCTGCTACTTCCAGGTTGTACCGGTGAAACCTTACAAATAAAGTCAAAACTCAGCTATAAAACTTCTCATCTAGTACTGTTATGCAGATTTTTAAAGTGAATTTACTTATTCAGTGGACTGTGACATAATTTCAGGCAGTTACCCAGTTTTTCTAAGCTTCCGCTTGGAAGACAAGAGTATGATCTTAACGAGGTGCAGAGTCAATCTATACGTCTCATCTTGAATGCCTTGAAGCAGAGATCTGAGTGGGTGGAAGGCACACCATTGAAGGGAAAAGAGCCAGCTTCCATCAGTTTTTCTTTATCATACATGAAGTTATCTTATAATGGCTTCATCTAATGTCACCATCCTGGTGACAGTTCCCACTCACAATCACCTCTTGCACACTGAAGCATGATTTCTGACGTCATGCTGACTGCTTCAATTTGCCAACATGACTCTGAGGTTGTGCTCTCAGGCAAGGTGCCAATAAGGCTTCTCTTGATTACCAAACTGTTCTGCATGTATCACTTTGCAAACTAACAGCCAAGATCAAAAGCATTGCCTCCAAGCTGGGCCATAACAAAACACATTTTGAAAGTTGTTTGTGTCTGACTTCACAACACTTCAGTTCTGATATGCATGAAGCATAGTCTACATTCTTCCATTTTGTCAAATTCAACTTTTTCAGGAACTTTTACAAATGTTGACTGCATTTCATTTCATTTCATATTAGTTGCTAGCCAAATTTTCAAAACAGAGAAGCAAAGAGGATTCCAAATTCTAGATTGCTACTGAGCATAGTTTTTCCAGATTAGAAAATAACTTCCTAGCATAAAAAGTCTCATAAAATATTTTAACCCTTTTGGGATATTTATGCCACTATTCAGTGAAAGGAAAAAATTTTGAGATCCTGAGGAGCTTGTTGCTTTCCTTGCTTATGGCAATGGTTAAATGACGCAAGTCTATGGGGAGTAGTGAAAAGGCCTAGACATGGTTTTCAGGTCACAGGACAGAGTTCTGAGTAGGCTCAATTAACTACATTCTTTAAATGAAGGCTACAAAGGATGGAGAGAAGGTTTCTGCTTTTTTGAATGATATTTCAAAAGATGTTTTTCCCCACCAAGGTGAGCACATCACTGTGAATTCCAGACTGTAAGACTCGGACATTAAGTGAACTAAAACAAAGGGAACATGAAATAGTGGCTCCAATAGTCGGGTCTTGATGCACCTTCAAACGAATTTGTTCTGAATAATACATCAAGTCTCTAAGAACTCACATCTTAAGCTATTTTTTTAAAATACATTGTGAATCGCAAAGCATCAAGAAAAGCAGTCATGTTGCCCGACGTTTGAGGAGGCTGGCTATTAAAAAAAGTTTCACATGTTTTTGGGCGCGTACAGAAGAGAATTCCTGAGCTGTTGGTTGAGCATCACACAAACTTTCTTGTTTTCAGATCTCTGAAGTTCAAAGACATAAGCCTGTGCCAGGAGTACCATGGCTGATAGCGCTGCCGCAGAAGTGTCTCTGAGAAAACTGTACCTATAAGTAAATATGTTAAGGAAGGAACAAGGAGAAAGTCCATCGGCAGACTTCAAGTTCGGAAATATACACAGGTGGTCCCAACAACCCCTTCTAAGCAATGTAAAAGGCATGTCTTATATTGTAACTGTGGATATTTGAAAAGAACTGCTTGTTGCTTGAAGATAGATACACACTGATCCTAAAACAGCTCTGAAAAATAATCAAAAGCATATACAGACCCTACATTGGAAATGGGCAGCTCAGAATGCAAAGGAACTTGATTTGACAGAGATTTATAAAGCCCAATTACATGGTCTAGGTATATGAGAAATTAGCATAATCTGCCTAGGGATAGATGCAGTATCAAAGGAAATGATTTTTAGCATCATAAAAAGACTAGGCAGCATCCAGCAAAGATGCAGACTCTTTCTAGGGTCCCTTCAAATGATGTACATCTTACGAAAGTCTTCCTCAGCAGGACCTTTGCATGTTAGGATGCCCGCTCTTCACTAAGTGCTCCTTGTATGCTCCCAGTGTATTATCTTTTTCTTACAGTTGCCTAGAGGTAAAACTAGACTGTGAACTCCTGAGTAAAGAGATTGTATCTTAGACATCCCTCTCTCCCCAGTGCTAAGCGATGCTCCTGGCACATGATAGATGGTCACTTAATAACTGCTACATTTTAAAAATGGCTCCCATGTGGCAAAGTTTGTGAAAAACATCAACAGATCCTTTTATTTTATTTTATACTATGAAAGGGAATTGCAAGTTGAGTATACACAGCTCATGGAATAGCCAATACTATGAAAGGGGCCAAGATTCCTTTTTAGACACTTGTAATCACTTCCTGGGAATAGCTGAGTGCCACGAAATGTATCTGTTATGATTGACTTCAAGTGGCTTACTAGAGGCATTCCACAGGAGGTCATCTGTGTAGAGTAATTCCCAGAAACAATTCTTTTCACACTGTATCCATGTGGTACTAAGTGCCTGGATAGCACCAGCACAGACACTAGTGCTTCAGGGACACCATGAAAACAAATCCCTGCGAAGAAGGGAATCTTCCAGGGCCGCTGTCAAATCACAGCTCACAGATGCCCAAACTGTCCTCCTGCAGCATCAGCAAAGGGTCCTTTCGATTGTTGACATTTGAAATGTGGTGGGAAATCAAACAGGATCAAAGCAACGGAAACAGATCCAAAATTACGTTTTTAATCTATGAATTGGCAAAGCTTTCCCTTATTTCTTCTCATTTTCACGGTTGGACATAATAACTTCTAACACTCTTTTGGCCCTGAAAATTTAGTAAATGCTCTAATATATGCCCTTTCATTTTGCCTTCACAACAATCTAGGGAGGTAGGGAGACCAGCATTATTTCCATTTTCAAATTAAAAAAAAAACAAAGGATGCCAGGGGAAGTGGGGGAATTAACCCCGTAGCACATTCTAACCACAGAGCCAGCGTTCCTTCCACCACCGGCTGTCGTCACTGCCCTGGGTCTTTGTGCACCTTGCTTGCGTCAGCCTGGCTGACTACCCAAGCATTTGTTTCTAAAAAGATGAAGCTAGGCACCCATATATGGTCTCTGGAAGAGAAAAATACAATAATGTAATTACATATAAAAATACAAATATATCAAAACCGCAATGAGATATCACCTAACCCCAGTGAGACTGGCCTTTATCAAAAAATCCCAAAACAACAAATGTTGGCGTGGATGTGGAGAGACAGAAACACTCTTACACTGCTGGTGGGACTGCAAATTAGTGCAACCTCTGTGGAAAAAAATGTTTGGAGATACCTCAGAGAGCTAAGAATAGAAATATCATTCAATCCAGCAATAGCACTATTAGGCATCTACCCAAAGAAACAAAAGACATTCTATAATAGAGATATCTGTACCTGAATGTTTATGGCAACACAGTTAATTATTGCAAGAATGTGGAAACAACGCAAGTACCCGTCAATCCGTGAGTGGATTAATAAAATATGGTATATGTATACAATGGAATATTACTCAATTACAAAAAACAATGGTGATCTAGCACCTCTTATATTTTCCTGGATAGATCTTGAGCCCATCCTCTGACGTGAGATATCACAAGAATGGAAGAATAAGCACCACGTGTACTCACCATGAAATTGGCACTAACTGATCAACACTAAGGTGCTAGCACGGTAGTAATATTCTTTGGGTGTTGGGGAGATGGGGTGGGTAAACTCACAACTAATGGACATGGTGAGCGTTGTCGGGGGCAGGGGGAAGGGCACACCTCAAATCCTGGCTTGGGTGTGGCAAAGTCATAACAAGTAACCAAAGTGTTTGTGCCCCCATAATATCCTGAAATAAAAAAAAATAAAATAAAAAAATACAAATAATGAGAGCTGTATTAAAGAGCTAAGATATATTAGAGAGTTATGAAAACCACGGTTAATACGGAAATAAAAATAACTCTAGGAAAGCTCAGAAAATTTTCCAGTAAAAATCATCAAATCAACATCAACAAAAGACAATCACGTAATTCAATTCTTCAGCCACTGTCATGGCCAGGCCAGGCCAGAGAGAAACAAGTATATCTCTCGACAACATCATCTTTCTTCCTCCTTCAGCACCGTCTCGAGCACCCTTTGACCTCACCATTCCCAAGGAAATCGGGATCTCCGCTCCTCTTAGACACCACTCATCCCGCAGACTGACAGTCGAGTCCGGCTCCACCTGAGAAAGTAAAGCCTCTGGAGACGGACTTGAGGCTTTGTCTGAGAGGAAAGGGCCCAGGAAGGAACGTGGCAACTATGACCAGCATGACTGAAGTGGGTGTCATGTCAACTTCTTGGTGATTATCAGGAGTGCATTCAATAAAGGTCGTTTGACTCACACTCCGGCGGCTACGGCTTGTCCTTAATATGC
Source organism: Avahi laniger (assembly GCA_963575035.1). NCBI lineage: Eukaryota > Metazoa > Chordata > Mammalia > Primates > Indriidae > Avahi > Avahi laniger. Next base: position 3,048 of record CAUYSK010041898.1, on the reverse strand, counting down.
TGCTCATCACTACATCCAGCAAACCAAGTCTTAAGGACTGAAATTATTCTATTTTGACTTTGGATAATACAGACAGGGGTGTATTGGGTGTATCCTGTATTGGAAAGATAATACAGACAGGGGTGAGTCCACTTACCAAGTGTTTCGCACTAGTACAACCGCTAATAATGCAAGATCTCCTGTCTCTGGTTTCACTGGATTTAAACTCGGGGGAGCATTAAGCAAAGGTGTGACCTTTTCTTTCAAATGATACGTGCACAAGGGTTAAACAGTCGAGTGACAGGGAGGGGCTAGTTAGTCTCTTGAACCTATCCCCCCTGCTCCCTAGACACGACTACTTTTAACTCTTCTGAACACAAAGGGAATACTTTTTAGGACATGCCCCCTTTCATTTTTCCAAGTAACTGGTTTTTTCCCCCCGTTGGAATTTTCTGACTTTGATTCTTGTTCTCACACTGGGCCCAAACCTCCTCCTCAGCGTAAGCTGTTGGCTTACTTTTCTCTCTCTCCCAAGTATGAGCTGAGACCCTTTCCCTTCTTTCTCCTCATCTCAGAACAAGTTGATATTTCCTAATGGCTCTTTGCTAACAGTGAAGAGAAACCAAAGGAGAAAGAAGCAAGGGAAACACAAACAGCATGAACAAGACAAGATCGCAGAGTCCAAACACCCGAACCTAAAATCTTGGTACAACAGCAGAGAGACTTACCGAGCCCAGATTTTCCAACTCAGACATAAACTCCTCCACCACGATTGGGGCACAATCTAAAGGCAACTTGGTTTTATTCCTTCGTGTTCAGGTTCCAGACTACACTCACGAAAATGGCCCAGGAGCCACCTAACTGTCCATTTGTTCTTTCCAGTGTCCAACACCAGCTTCCTCGTCCCTGGTTCAAACACAGGTTTGTAAGTTACTTTGACTAAATTCCCTGTTACAGGATGAAAGAGGTGCCTGCTTCACAGCCCTTTTTAGAGTAGTGTTGGCCGACATTCCTGAATGCAAATGATGATCAAATCACGTATGGCCCACGGGTGTTAATTTTTCCCTCTTCAGATTCTTAGTCAGATACTTAGCTCCTCCCTACAGAAGCAATTTGGACAAATAACCGGTATCATTTCCCAAGCTCGACGTGTAAGTGTAAATCGACAACAGCACACGTCCGGTCCTCTCACATCTCTACAATAAAACAGTGATAATGATGGTGTGGCAGTGGTCGTGGTGGTGGCTGTAGCAGTGATGACAACAGCCAAAATGCATTGAGTGTTACTCTTACAACACTAAAGACAAAGACACCGAAGCAAATAAGACATGCCTCTGGGATTTCACCATCATACTGGTTACCACATTTGTTCTTTTCACAATTCCTCTTTAGCAAGTAACTGCATGAGCTTATAGAAGAGAGAGACACAGATGAAGCCACCACATGTGCAGGAAAGAGGGAAACATAACTACTCTCCACTTGGTGAGAAATCCCCTCCTCGGGGAACTGGTAACTGGGTTCCAACTCACCATCATTCTTTTTTTTTTTAATTTTTGTATTGTTTTGAGACAGGGTCTCACTCTGTTGCCCAGGCTAGAGTGCAGTGGCATCATCATAGCTCACTGCAACCTCAAATTCCTGGGCTCAAGAAATCCTCCTGCTTCAGCCTCTGGAGTAGCAGGGACCATAGGCATGCCCCAGCATACCCGGTTGGTTTTTCTATATTTTATAGAGACAGGGTCTCACTAGGTTGCTCAGCCTCCATCACTCTTTTGCTGGTAAATTCATGCACTGTTTTTCCCTGTCCTTTGAGAGATACTACATCAGAACTGATTTTTATGAAAGCACAATTGCTTCTTAAGCAGCCCTTAGGATCAGGAGAGTTCTTCTCCACTGGAGGGATATAGTTTGCAGATATCAAAAAGAAAGAAAACAACTCAAAAATTTGCTTCAGGAAACATAATTGAAACAAACTTTGTTTTCCCCACTTCTTAAACCATTGTTTGCTTTTTATTTTCAGTTCTGTGGCTCTATTTTATCTCTCCCTATGATTTTTCTGCATTAACTTATAATGAAGGTTTAAGTTTTTCTTGCAGTTGTATTTTACATACAGAAAGCCTGGAGTGATAGAGAAGTCAGATAACCTTAGAGATTGACTATTAATAAAACTTTAGCAATTAAGTCTAACAGAGGGGATTTGTTTCATTCATTCTTGCAACAAAATATTGCTGTGTATCTATTATAAGAGAATCATTTTACCAGACATTATTTAAAGAAGCTGCTATTGAACAGTTTAATAGCTCTAATAATACCCGTATACATTGTATGTAAATCACATACCCTGGAATTAATTTTCAAGAAATAATCCTAGGCCGGGCGTGGTGGCTCACGCCTGTAATCCTAGCACTCTGGGAGGCCGAGGCGGGCGGATCGTTCTGAGCTCAGGAGTTCGAGACCAGCCTGAGCAAGAGCGAGACCACGTCTCTACCAAAAATAGAAAGAAATTAATTGGACAGCTAAAAATATATATAGAAAAAACTAGCCGGGCATGGTGGCTCATGCCTGTAGTCCCAGCTACTTGGGAGGCTGAGGCAGGAGGATTACTTGAGCTCAGGAGTTTGAGGTTGCTGTGAGCTAGGCTGATGGCACGGCACTCGCCCCAGGCAAGAGAGTGAGACTCTGTCTCAAAATAAATAAATAAATAAATAAATAATCCTAAAAAAAGGAAAAGTTTATCTTCCTGAAAATTTTCCTTTATTGCAGTGTGACTTATCAAAGTAAAATGCAAAAAAATACCAAAATATTCAATATTAGAGAAATGACTAAGTAAAAATTGGTCTATTTACTGAATGTGAGGCAAAATACTGATACTATAGGGATTAGTTAAAAAAGTAGAATTTATAAGTGTTTATGCTATGATTTGCATTCCTATAAATATAAATTTGAAGGAAATATGGGAAAATTAAAATAGTTAATTCCTAAGTGTAATGGAATTGTAAAGAGAATGTTATTTCTATTATTGTTATAATTTTATTTGTGCAATCAAAAAGTAACCTCCAGGAAAGAATA
>CAUYSK010041893.1:0-38975 GCA_963575035.1 Avahi laniger | reverse complement strand
TTAGACAAATTTCATCAGATCAGTTTTAATGCTCATTCATACCCACTGTGACAAGGACGGTTTCCCAAAGCAAGGACGCTGTTGCTTTGCTGTGGTAGTTTCAGCTGAGTGAGGAGGGGCTCTCAGGTGAACACGTCCTGGATAGCGGCGACTTGCACTCCCCGTGCCTGCTTCGTTCCAGAGCCGGTGCTGGCCGTGAGCGAACGCGGGGCTTGCACGAAGGCCCCTGAGATACTGCTGCTGCTGCCATCACTACCACTGTTACCACCACCACTATTATTACCACGACTACCATCACTACCACTGTTACCACCACCACTATTATTACCACGACTACCATTACTACCACTGTTACCACCACCACTATTACCACGACTACCATCACTACCACTGTTACCACCACCACTATTACCACGACTACCATTACTACCACTAACACTACTACCACTACTGCCAGTACCAGTACTACCACCACCACACTACTATTACCAGCACTACCACTAGTAGGAGTTCTACTGCTAGTAGTAGAACTACTCTACTACTCTAAGAGCAGTGGCAGCATCAGCAACTTCTTACTTTTATATAATAGTAAGTTACAGTTTACAAGTTGAACTGCATAACATACCTCATGCCTACACTGAGGACGCTTGTATTCAGGGGCTGCTGTTGAACGACTGCCTGAATTCCCTGGCGCTGGGGCTGTCTGCGAACTACAGAACCTTCACCTCTGGGCACTTACATAATCTTAGGTGGCATCGTACTTAGATTCAGACATTTTAAGAAATGACCCAACTTTAATGGTTCCTCAGTGCTTCAGAGTAAAGTGCAGCTGGTTATCCTGAAGTTCAAGGTCACCTGAAGCTTGACCTTGTCCCAAATCCCAACCGACAGCCTACGCCCCTGTCACAATTCACCCCCTTGGTTCCCCACACACCCTGCACTTTCCTCCCCTCTGCTCTTCCCACCACTCGATTCCTCTTCCCAGGATGTCTAAATACCCCAATTTCCCGTCCCATGTTTAAAATGGTACATAACTTGCTCACAGTCACACAGTTAAAAAATGGTTGGAAATGGACTTAAAATAAGTCTCCAGGGCTCTAGGTCCCAAGGTCCATGCTCTGCCTGGCGTGCTCATTTGGAATTAGGCATGCAAACTGAATCTCCGCTGTGAGATTCGGCTTCTTTTAAAAGGAGGCAGTGCTGTTTTTTCTGTATCGCTCACACAAGCACTTATTTAGCCAAATAGGCATCCAAAGATCCCACATTGGTTTGGGGGATGTGGCTGGAAAGCGGTTTCTGTATTAAAGCTGAGTGACTTCTCGTTCCTGAACAGGCTTAGGGCTCTGTTAGGGAACCCACCTGCTTAAACAGTAGAGTCAGGATTGCTGTCCATTCCTGTGTGCCTGCTAGTTGACTTCATAAATGTCTTTATATTTCACTGTGTTTGAGAAATGAGATGTTTACAGAGAATGTCCACTGAAATTTAGAAACCTAAAGGTAACCTCCCTGAACCTGCCTGGGCTGGACAAACTTCCTGAATCTCTGAGGTCAAGAGTCACATTGACCTACTTTCCTGCCCCGCAATGTGTTCAATAGAGACGCCAGTCACTGTTCCTCTCAGAAGCTGTTTTTTTTCTTTATTTGTTTTTATTTAACAAGCATTTATATAGACTTAGTAGTGACAGGTATGTTCTAAGCTCATCATAAACATCGACTCGCACGAACCTCACATTGCCCTTAAGGGGCAGGTGGAATAATTATATCCATTCTTTTTGTTTTTGTCTGATATGGCATGTGAAACCAAGTAACAAACCAATGTTACTGCTGACTTTTTTCCCCCCTGCTGTCTCTGAATTTCCCTGTTGCAGGGATCATATTTCTACATTTGACACAGATATGGAGTGGATACTTCCGGTGGGATTTTACACAGAACCTTAGATGCAAAACAGGCACAAGTAAATCTATGATTGAAGTGGGCCGGGGTTCCCCCAGAATTACCCCTTCTGGAGGCACCGTCCTTCAATGCTTGACTGCAGCAGGTCCCAAGACTCCTTTGTACACTTTTATAAATTATTGGGGACCACAGAGAGATTTAATTATGTAATTTATAGCTATTTATATTTAGTGTGGTAGAAATTTGTTTTGAAATATTTATTTATTAATTATTTAAAAAGTAAAATAGTAACCCCTTTACATGATAGCATAAATAAACTTTTAATGAAGAATAACTACATTTTATATACAAAAAATTGCTGAAAGAGTAATATTGTTTACATTTTTATAAATCTTTTTAATGTCTGTCCCAGCAGAAGAATGCTCAGTTCTCATATCTGCCTCTGCATTTAATCTCTTGTGGTACATTGTTTCGGCTGAAGTATATCAAGACAAACTGGCTTCACACAGATATGTAGTTGGAAAAGAAAGGAGCGTTTTAATAGTGTTTGTAGATAATTATGGATATTCTTCTGTGGTAGTTTGTTCAAGGTTAGCTGAAATGGTATTTTCACACTCTATTATATAAAAATCCATTTCTCTAGCTTGAACTTGAGTGGAGCTATTACCAATGCATGATTTTGAAACATCATGCATTAGTCATGTATAAAATACAGTTCACTGAGTTATGCAGATCTTTCAAATATTGGCACATTTTAATATATAATATTTAAAAGTCACATTTGTTAATATCATCACTGATCTCATCAGAAAAGTCTTTACATATTGGGAAGCTGTCAAGCACACAATGATGGATGAAAGTTTTCCAAATTTTAAATTTTTGTTTGAAAGCTCAGATTTTACCATGGAAGCAAATACTGTCACTTGTTTTCCTTGAAGTAACAGGATCATTTTGTTTTATTTTTTGAAAAGATGTCTGTTAAATATCCATAAACTGCATAGCTATAGTTTCTCTGTCCATTGTTCTTTTAAGTTAAAGTGGTGTTCCATGAACAAATGGATAGTTCACCTTGCAACTCAACCACACACATGCTTTTCCTTGACATTACCATACTTTATGTGAATGGACTTCCTATTTCCTCACATAGACTATTAAATAGTCATATACTTAAGGGTTGAGATTTCATAGAATTAATAGTCATGTGGCTACATAAGGGATATTCTTAACACAACCGGATTTTTTTCCTGTGTGTGTAGCAGTGAGGAATATAGTATATACTATTTACACAATAGAAGTACAATTAGGTCCTACAGCTTTGATTCATGCTAAGACACCAGCAGTTTTACCCATCACCACAGATGTCAAAATAGCAAAGAAGAAAAATAATATTTTGAAAGTAGTTTTGGCCTTGCAAACCTCCAAGGCTCTTGGAGGCCATCAGGGGTCCAGGGACCGCCCTCTGAGAACTGTTGCACTTTGCATTGTGATTTAAAATGTGCTATGGATGGGCTAATAACCTGCAGAGACCTAAGGAGAACAGATCGGATGATATTCTCATAGCCCTTCCAGCGGGGCTGTGGCTTCCAAACTCGCCCCATCTCCACCTCTGGAGACAGCCGACCCGGTAGCTGCTATGGGCCAGTTTTGCAAACTCTCCTTCGTATTTCTACAGGGGTCCACCCAGTCTTGCTAGTGTATTTTACACTCGACAGAGCAGAGCAACACTGGAAAATAATCAAACGTTTCACCTTTTAAACCGCCTGTGTGGTTGACAGGGAAGCTTTATGATTTCTAAATGGTCACATAAAATTTATTCTGAGACAGATGGTATTTGATTTCCAAGAAGGAGCTAAGAGTCTTTAGCTCTCTCTGATTATTATAAAAAGTATCTGCTTGGAGAAAAAGTAAACTTCTACAGAGCTTAAATGTGAAATTATTTCTAAAAGGAGAAAAAGCTATTTTTCCAGGAAGAGTAAAACATCTGTGTATTTTTAAATGATATATAAACATAGATTTTTTTTTTACCTAAAATTGGGCAAATTGTGGTGCCTTGTAGGTAAACGGGATGAAAAATGGGACTCACTTCAAAATTAACATTGCCTTTGTTTTTAATAATAGTTTTCTAAGGGGAAAGTTAATAACAATTTCTTAAAGGGAAAATTCAATTGACTCTAATATACATTTGAATTTCTATTTCAGAATGACAAGTTCTCATTATATTAACTTTTTTTTGCTTTTAAAAACACAAAGTTTTAGGGCTTAATTTTAATGAAATGCTAAAACTCAGAGTAATGTAACAGCTGTCAGTGAGTTATCTCTTCATATCACTTAAGAGAGAAAAATACAGAAGAAAATGAATTAACAAATTTGAGAAAATTTGGAAGACAGATGACACCTCTACCCCTCTCCCCTTTAGCCCATAGTAGTTCCCTATCATGGCATTTAATTATTTATCTCCTCCTCTTAGGGACAGCAGGCACTTCCTACAATACGCCATCGTCGTGTCATTCCTATCAAGCACCACACTGACACGATGTGTACTCAACATGCTCAATGATGTGGAATGATCAGAGTGGACATAATTATGCAAAGTAGCATTATGTGTTTCCTATGATCCTTTAAAATACCCAAAGGAAAATGTATCAATGAACTAGCATACTCGAAAGAGAATTTACATAACAAAAAAATCAAAACAAGTTTTAGAAGTACAAGTGATTATTAGTAAATCTATTTTCCAGAGAGTAAATTGAAGTCAATGCCCACTGAAATTTTTGGAATTGGATGTCAGACTTGTAGTTTAACACACTACATCTTACATGACCAAGTTCTTACATGGATGGTTTGATGGTTATCACCAACACACACAGTCACACATATGTATGAGTGCACACACACACACACACACACACACGCACATGCACTTCTCTCACCAGAACCCCTCCTTTTGTCATGAGGATACCAATGACAAAATCAGGGAAAAAGCCAGTTGGACCTAAAATGTGACAGGAGAGTCTGCACTTGAATAGCTGATGAGGATGTTATGCTCGGTAATAAAGCTGGAGTACTGGATGTATCTGTGAACGTTTTTCAAGCATTTAGCATTAAGTTTTAAGTGTACAGAAAATTTGACTAATAAAATATCTTAGGAAATAATATGAAATGCAGGCATATCTGTTTTTGTAATATTCATCATTGTGATCATAATCATGGCTATAAGGTATTGAATTATTTGATCAGCATTATGCCAAATAACTTCCAGAGATTATCTACTTTGATTCCCTTACTAACATAAGAGAAAAAGTTCTGAGATGGACTCCTCTTTCTCCTGTTGACTGTCTCTTATTTCACACCTGTATCTTACACTTCACTCATCTTTTATAAGTGCAAGTTCATAATAATGCATCATTTAACAACTGTCTTGCTGAGGGTTAATTTCCAAGAGATTTGTCTATGGCATAAACAAAAGGCTGCTGCAAAGCTTTACATTAGCAGAATTTTCTGGAAGTCCACATAAATAGCAAAATGAGGGAGTTAAGACACCATATTGATCATAATCTTTCAGATTCCGTGAACCAGGAGAAGGTTGGACATCTGTTAAAAATTTTAGAGGAAATCTGTGACATCAGAGCAAAATTTTTCAAATGAGCTCCCAAGACCCAGTCTCTTTACTAGTCAGCAACAATTGTGTGCTCACACGGCCTCTTGAGGACAGAACACCAAAGGTTGAGCACAAGGCTAAGGGGGTTTCCTTGGAAACATGGTAATTCTTCAATACAGCACAAGGCCCTTAATATGTCACAGATTTTGCAGGCACCTCTTGTGTGTGTCTAGAAATCTGCTCTATGAACTGCACTTAATTTAAACAAATACACATAGGGAATAATTCAGCTTTTAGATATCCTCTTCAGAAAGGTCTACCATTGTTTAAACTCCATTTAACAGATAGGGTCCATCATACACCAGGCTCTACGCCAGGGTTTCAGAAACAGAACACTGAGCAGAGGCAGGCATGGTTCCTCCTTTACTGGGGTTCACCGTGCTATAGATGTCTAGGAAAGTCTCCTCAATTTGCATTCCTGGCATTGTCTGCTTTATATTCATTTCCATTTTGACTCAATGAATGGATCATCTTTCTTAGAGTGACTGATACTCATGACGTCTGCAGGCATATACCCAATCACATTTCTTTTATGGAACACAACAAAGTCATTCAATGGAATGCTGTTTCAGGCCTGCCTATCATTTGATCAAGGGAAGCTTTGCATCATGCCTCCCAGTGACCCTCTGGAGGCACAGGAGGAGGGCAGCAACACTCCTCCTGCATAGAGATTGAAATACAGGATATGGGGGAACAGAATGAAATCTCAGCTGCATCTGAAAATTTATTTTTTCATGCATACACTCTAGAGTAATAGACCTAGAATAGATCTAGGATCTAAGAGATACATTAAAAAAATCTAGTGTGGTCACAGCAAGGTTTTAATTGGGTTCAATACAAAATATGCATTATTAAAGTTGAACTATTTAGTTTCATTCAGTGAACACCTAGGTCCAATGTAACAGGAGGCACAAAATGTGGGCAATACAAGGTGAACAGGGCATAGCCCATGACCCCCGAGAACTGAGAATCTAGTAGAGGAGATAGTCCACTAAAAAAAACAATTTTCATACCAAGTAATGCTGATGTTCTGAACGTACTGAGCACAGGCAGACCCTGGGAAAATGTGACGAGGCCCGTCACCCATTTAAGTTGGATCACAGTGGCCATCTGACCCTCTTATCCTTCTGAGACCTCATATATGTAATACTCACATGTAAATTTAGAAGCTGTGCTATTTATCCAGACCTAAAATTATAATCACGGGTGCTGTCTTGGGGGTAAGCATTAGTGGGTGATACATGCTAAAAATTTCCCCAATAAGAAAGCTCATGACATTGGTCTGAGCAAAGATTTTTTGAATATGACTCCAAAAGCACAGGCAGCAAAAGCAAACATAGACAAATGGGATTATGTTAAGCTAAAATTCTTCTGTGCTTCAAAGAAAACAGTCAACAGAATGAAAAGACAACCTACAAAATGGAAGAAAATATTTGTAAATCATACATCTGATAAGGGGTGAATATCAAAAATATATAAGAAACTCAAACAACTCAATAACAAGAAAACAAATAACCTAATTAAAAATGAGCAGAAGACCTGAATAGACATTTTACAAAAGAAGACATACAGCCAACAGGTATATGATGAAAAGCACATTACTAATCAGCAGGGAAATGCAAATTAAAACCACAATTAGTTATCACCGCATACCTGTTAGAATGGCTATTATTTATTTATTTTTTTAATTTATAGAGGTTTATTCTGAGCTGAGTATGAGTGATCGTGGCTCAGAGCCACACCCAAGAAGCCTTGAGCAAGGGGTATCAAGAATAGTTACTATTAATAGAATGAAAGCTAACAAGAGTTGGTGAGGATGCAGAGAAAAGGGAGCTCTTGTGCACTATTGGTGGGAATGTAAATTAGTACAGTCATTATGGAAAACAGTGTGGAGTCTCCTCAAAAAACTAAAAATAGAACTAACATATGATCCAGCAATCCCAGAAGTGGATATCTATTTAAATGAAATGAAATTGGTATGTTCAAGAGATATCTGTACTTCCCTGTTTATTGCAACACTATTCACAATAGCCAAGATAAGCAATCAACCTAACTATCCACCAATGGATGAATGGATAAAGAAAATGTGGTACATACACTCAAAAGAATACTATTCAGACTTAAAAAAGAATAAAATTCTGCCATTTGCAACAACATGGGTGGACCTGAAGGACATAATGCTAAATAAAATAAGAAAGACACAGAAAGACAAATGCTACACAATCTCATCCATGTGAAATCTAGAAAATGGAATTCATAGAAGCAGAGAGTAGAATGGTGGTTACCTAGGGCTGGAGGGAAGGATATTGGGGGAATAAATTCAAGAGATGACTTGTACAACATAGTGGCCCATAAATAATCACAATGTATTGTATACTTGCAAATCACAAAGAGAGTAGATTTTAAGTGTTTTCATCACAAAAATGGTAAGTATGTGAGGTAATATATATTTTAATTAGTTTGATTTAGCCATTCCACAAGGTATACATATTCCAGAACATGATGTTGTACACCATAAATATATATAATTTTTATTTGTCCATTAAAACATGAATTTTAAAAAAAAGAAAAATGGTCCCCAATAAATCAGGTCTGTCTGTGTCAATGGTCCATCTGTGGTGCTGCTTTGCCTGGAATCCCAGATTCAGGAGGTGGAGTCTCTTTCCCCCATCGCTTGAATCCAGGATGGTTTATGACTTGCTTCGACAATAGGATGCCGTGCAGGTGATGCCTTGGGAGTTTCAAGGCGACCCCTGTAGAGGTCTTGTCGCTTCCACGTTTGCTCAGGCGGAACCCAGGAACAATATGAAGAATTCAAACTCTCCTGATGGGAAGAGTGTCCACATGCAGGAGTACAAGACACACCATGTAAAGAGAACGTTCGCATGAAGGAGAAGTGGGGCTCCAGACACCAGGGAGCCTGGCCATTTGTGCTATTTCAGCAGAGGTTCTAGACAGGTGGAAGGCCACTTTTGATACATCAGACTCAGGGCAGGGGACACAATGTGGAACAGAGACAAGCAGCCCTCCAGAGCCCTGCTCAGTTTCCTGTCCCAAAGATTCATGAGATACAAAATGAAGTTTACCTTACGTACTAAGTGTAAGGGGGATTTGCTATGCATCTATTAATAATTGGTTGTAACTTTTCTGGGTATGAAAAGTTACAACCAAAAAAACCACATTCAAAAAAATCACTCAGTGGTATTAATACAAAACTATCTTTCAAGGAGCCCAGTAAAGGAATGCAACCCTTCACAAGGCTCTCTGGCCACCTGGTGGTTTGCAGGGCACTAGAGGACTGTGCCCACTGTGTTTTAACAATAAGAACAGCTGAAGGTACTCTGTATCTTCACCTGAAGGTGGCTTGTATTGCTACAAAGGGACATAGAACGACTTAAGCCCTGGGCTGTTTGAGTGCCCAACATGAAAATAAATAATAAAAAAAGAAATTTTAATAAAGAATATATTTAAAAAAACAAAGAATTAAAGACACTAAGCCTTGAGTCAGGGCTAGCACTGACAATTTTCATCAGTGATATAGACGATGAGAAAGAGAGAATGGTTACTAAGTCTGAAGATCTGCACTAGGTTGGACGGACACTATACTGAGAAACAAGCTGGAATTTAAGGTAACTTTAGTAAGACAGAGCATACTTAGGATTAAAAACGATACAGTGGAGATGTTGAGGTTTCCGATATTGAAAAGCTATCTACAAATAACGTGTAGGGAAATTCTGGTTCTGAGCTATTTGGTGGGAAAAGCTCTGAGGCTTACAGTGAATGATGATAGGTCAGCTGGGCATCACATTCAGTGTTGGGGACACATTTCATGAGGGACATCGACCATCTGAAAACTAAATATCTTATATTTCTGACACAACAACAGACATCCATCAGCCTTGAGTTGGCATTAGTTCTTGTAGGAGGTTTCTTTCATCCTAAGATTTAGTTAAACCGTTTATGGATATTTAGTAGGCTTTGCTTTTGCTCTCAGCCCGCTCTGCATTTTCCTGCCTGGGCCTATCTATTCGCACAGGAGGGCTGGTGCAGGATCCCGACCCTAACACAACAGAGCGGTGCCCAATGCAAGTGTTCACTCATGCGTGCGGCACGGTCACTGCGGGCCCGGCGATGCCAGTCATCATTTCAAACGATGTAACTCATGTTCTTAGGCTGGTGTGGTTCTGATGAATGAGGCGTTTGTTCTCTAAAAGATAGCAATTTCAAAATAGTCCATTTTCAGTGAGTTATGAATGGGATTAAAATGTTAGCATCTGACCTATCTTGGTGTTTAGATGATGTGTGGTTATTTTTTTCCTCTAAGAAATAACTAAATATTTCTTTGAGTAACAGTGTGATAGCCCAATATTAATGCTTACGGAAAGAGAAAAAAAAACAGGTATGTCTAAAGAATAACTTAAATACTCTAGTGTAGATTTTAAAAACTGCTTCCAAATGTCCAATCATAAAAAAATTTCATAGTAAATACTGACAATACTTTTAGTTCCTGGATATTGAGAGCTTGAGTATTAAAAAGTTTCATTAGAATATTATTTGTATTTTTAAATGCTAAATTGCATAATTATCACTTCCACATTCAGCCTTGATTGATTAACAAAATCTATCACATCTTAAACAACTTGAGTACAGGACAAAATATATGAAACAGTTATTTGAAGATCTGGTAAACAGGCAGTGAACCCTGAGATAAGGAAAACAAGCAAGGTGATATGTTTATCTTCCCTAGCCTACCACCTGCAGAGAGGTCCCCAGCCACAACAAAGGGAGAAATAATCCAACCAGCTTGATGGTCTCTCATCTGAGTTGAAAACACAGAGGTTCAAGCTCTAGGAGGCCCAGGAGCCAGAATTTTTAGGGAAAAGTACCAGAGGAAGATGCTATATGTAATGAAAGAAGGGTAGATCCTGAGTTCTGCAGAGGGGTCCCCCAAGTCTTTGTTGAGTACTATTCTGCGAATGCTCGTGAGAAACTGCCCAAGGCTGGGGCAAGACCCAGCAGAAAGGAGTGGGCAGAGCAATCATCACAGCTCACACAGAGCTGGTAACAGTGCATATTCCCACCAGCCAGTGAAAGGTCTGAATACAGGAGGAATCAAGTAGCGACCAAAGAAGGGTATTCATATTGCCTTATTAAGAGAGCCGAATGAGCTCTAGGCGTGAGCCTTGCAAACAGAATCATACAAACAAGGCTTAAAAGCAGGGCCTGATGGGATCATACTGCTGTCCAGTAACTCAACTGTACTCCAGTAAAGAGTCCCACAATATTGAAACAAACCTAAAAACCTAGCACCCAACAACATAAAATTTAAAATGTCTGGCATCCAATAAAAACACCACTAAACATGCCGAAGCAATACACACAAATGCGCGCGCGCGCGCGCACACACACACACACACACACACACACACACACACGGAGAAAAATCAATCCACAGTAAGAGTCCAAGAAATAAAGAGATGACACAGATGATGTAATTAACAGACCAGGAAATTAAAACAATAATTATAAAAATGTGCCACTTGTTCAGGAAGGTAGAGAAAAGGGTGAGGTTAGAGGCAGAAATGGAATATATAAATTAGACCCAAGTCAAACTTTAGGAGATGGAAATTTAATATCTGACATAAAAAATTATCACTGGATGGGATAAACAGCAGATTGGGCAATGTAGAAAAAAATCATCAGTAAACTCAAAAACAGCAATAGAAACTATATGAAATGGAATATAAATAGAAAAAACTAACAAGGAAGCGATGAGCTGAGGTATAATATCAAGAAGTGCAGAATATGTGCAATTAGAGACTTAGAAGAGGCAGAGATGGGACTCAAATAGAGGAAAACAGAGATGGGACAAAATATGTTTGAGGAAGACATATTTAAAGAAAGTATTAAAAGTAATAATTCCAAATTTGATGAAACTATAAAGCCATAGATCCAAGAACTACAATTAATTTAAAGCCAAGGACACATAAGGAAAGCAGCACCAGGACACACCGTTCTCATCTTGCTGAGACCAGCGAGGAAGAGACAAGAAGTAAAAGAGACAGGGAGGGGGAGGGGCAGAGCGAGATGGCCAATAGAAACTTCCAGCATCGTCCCTCCAGAGGAACTCTAAAGTCAACAGCTACCCATGCAAGCGAGCACCTTCAGAAGAACCAAAAATCAGGTGAGTGATCATACTGCCTGATTTTAACACTGTATCAAGGAAAGAGGCACTGAAGAGGGCAGAAAAGACAGTCTTGTATTGACTGCACCACCCCGCCCCCCCCCACCTCCTCCACTTCACTCCCTCCCAAGCAGAGCCGTGCCAGTGCACTTAGTGGAGAGATAACTGGTGTGCCCAGGGGAGGGAGAATGAAGTGATTGTGGGGCTTTGCATTGAAACCCAGGGCTGCCTGGCACAGGGGAACAGTGCAGGGCAAAATTCTGCCAGTGCCCATGGAGGGAGCATTTAGACAAGGCAGTTCAGAGGGAAATCCTCCACCCCAAGCCCAAGTTCTGGATAGCCCTACTGCCAGCTGACATAAAGGAGCCTGGGGCTTGGACTAAATTCTTAAGGCAGTTGGGCCACAAAGGCTGCAGTCCTTGGGCAATTCCTGTAGCTGTGCTGGCTTGGAGCCAGTGGGTTTGGGGCAAATGTGAACCAGTGAGACACCAGCCATGGTGGCCAATCCAGTGCCTGTGTCACTCCTCCCCTAATGCCAGGCAGTATGGCTCAGGGAGAGTCTTCTTCCACTTGGGGAAAGGAAAGGGAAAAGTTCAGAGAACTGTGTTTCACAACTTGGGGACCAGCTCAGCCACAGTAAAATAAACTACCAAGCAGACTCAGGAAGCCCCTGAGTCCAGGCCTTAGGCACTGGATGGCACTTCTGGACCCACCCTAGGCCATAAGGAAACTTGCTGCCCTGAAGGGAAGGACCCAGTCCTGGCAGGATTCACCACCTGCTGACTAAAGAGCCCTTGGCCTTTGAATAAACATCAGAGGTGACCAGGCAGCAGTCATCATGGGCTTTAGGTGAGACTGGGCTGGCTTCGGGTGTGACTTGGTTGTCGTGGCCACGAGTGAGTGCCCACGTCACTCCTGTCCCAACTCCAGCAGCCCAGCACAGAAAGTGAGGGAAGAGAGTGAGAAGACTTTGCTTGGTAATCCAGGGAATTTTCCCATATCTTACCCAAGTCCACCAAGGCAGTACCACCAGGAGTCTGCAAGGGTCACAGTGTTACTGGACTTGGGGCAGCCCCAGTGCCAACATGGCTGTAGTGACTAAAGATTTAGATTACAACACTAAATTCTCTTTTAATATCTGGAAAACCTTCTCAAGACTAATGGGTTCAAACAAGCCCAGATTGTTAAGATTAAAATAAATACCTAACTCTTCAATGCCCAGACATTGATAGATATCCACAAGCATCAAGAACATACAGGAAAACATGACCTCACTAAACAAACTAAATAAGGTACCAGTGACCAATCCCAGAGTGATGAAGATATGTGACCTTTCAGACAAATAATTCAAAATAGCTGTCCTGAAGAAGCTCAATGAACTTCAAGACAACACAACCACTATGCAACTACTAAAAGAAATCATTGGGGAAAATGCTTCAGGACATTGGTCTGGGCAAAGACTTCTTGAGCAATATCCCCAAAGCACTGGCAACCAAAGCAAAATTGGACAAATGGGATCACATCAAGCTAAAAAGCTTCTGCACAGCAAAGGAGACAGTCAACTAAATGAAGAGACAGCCCATAGAATGGGAGAAAATATTCACAAACTACCCATCTGACAAGGGATTAATGATAAGAATATATAAGGAGCTCCAACAATTCAACAGGAAAAAATCAAATAATATGATTTGAAAAATGAGCAAAGGATCTGAATAGACATTTCTCAAAAGAAGACATACGAATGGCCAACAGGTATATGAAAAAATGCTCAACATTATTAGTCATCAGAGAAATGAAAATCAAAACTACAGTGAGATATCGCCTCACCCCAGTTAAAATGGCTTGTAACAAAAAGACAGGCACTAACGAATGATGGTGAGGATGTGGAGAAAGGGAAACCATGAGACACTGTCAGTGGGAATGTAAATTAGTGCAACCACTATGGAGAACTGTATGGAGGTTTCTCAAAAAACCAAAAATAGAACTACCATATGACCCAGCAATCCCATTGCTAGGTATATATTATCCAAAAGAATGGAATTCAGTATATTGAAAAGATATATGCACTCTCATGTTTACTGCAGCACTATTCACAATAGCCAAGATTTGGAATCAACCGAAGTGTCCACTTTTACCTATGAATAGATAAAGAAATTGTGGTACAGATACACAACGGAATATTATATAGCCACAAAAAAGAATGAAGTCCTGCCATTTGGAACAACCTGTATGGAATATCATGTTACATGAAATAAGCCAAACACAGAAAGACAAACATTGTATGTTCTCACTCATATGTGGGAGCTAAATATTAAGAACAACTGGTGTCCTGGAGATGGAGTAGAGTGATGGTCACCACAGGCTGGGCAGGGTAGCGGGGTAAATGGGGATGGTTAATGGGTACAAAAATAGTTAGATAATTATATAGAATGAAAAATGTTTGATAGCACAACAAAATGACTACAATCAATAATAAGTTAGGGCATACTTTAAAACAACTAAAAGAGTGGAATTGGCATGTTCCTAACCCAAAGAAATGATAAATGCCTGAGGCGATGGATACCCCAATTACCCTGATTTGGTTAATTCACATTCTATCAAAACCTCACAGGTACCCTATAAAGACATACAACTATTATGTGCCCATAATAATTAAAAATTAAAAAAATTAAAACACCCAGGGTTAATATTACAAACAAATGCATGTAAGAATGACGACAGACTTCACCATGCAACCCAGACCCCCAATGGACTGACACCTGTAAAGTTCTGACAGAAAAACTGTTGATGTAGAATTCTCTATTGGGTTAAAAAACAAAAAATAAACTCAAAAAAGAAAGTGAAATAAAGACTTATTGAAACTAAAAAAAGTTGAGAGAATTCATTGCCCGCACACCTGCACTAAAAAACTGCTCATGGAAGTCTTTCTGGCAGAAAGAAAAGAACATCAGATAAAAATTTCAATCTCCGTAAACGAATGAAAGCACCAGAGACAGAAAATATGAGGTTAAATTTAAAAATTTTATTATCAGTTTTAAAATATCTCTAAAAGATAATCATTTAAAGTAAAACAATAACAATATATTTCGAGGCTTTTATCCTATATATAAATAAAATACAGACAACAATAGTAGACAGTCTAGGAGGGGAGAAATAAAAATATAATGTTATAAGATTTTTATAATATATGTGACAAGATAGACAGTAATGATTCACATGTATAGAACAGAGACAGTAATATATAAAGTGCAGATAAAAATAAACAAGTGAACAATTACAATGACAAAACAGAGACAGAAATAATAAGCCAAGAGTGATGACAAAGTAAAATTAGTAAAATAGAATATATACCTAAACCAAAAGAAGGAAAGAGGAAGAAGAGAATAAAGGGTAGGTATGACAAATAGAAAACAGCAAGATGGTAGATTTAAGCCACAGACTGTCAAAAATCACATTAAATTTAGATAGTGCAAGTATTTCAATTAAAAACAATATTGGCAGATTGTATAAAAAGCAAGACCCAACTAAATGCTATATAAAACAAACCTCCTTTAATTCAAGTCACAGAAGGGTTAAAGCAGAAAGATGTTAAAAAACAAGGCAAAACAAAGCTCCATGTAAACATGACTCAGTAGTTAAGACCACTGACATAAAAGAGACAGCTGATAAAATTGATAAACTTACAGCAAGGCTAACAAAGTGAAAGTGAGAGAAGACACAGATTACCATTATCAGCAATAAAACAGGACATATCATTAGAGACCTCCCAGATATTAAAATAATAATAAGAGAATAATATGGGCAACTCTATACATATAAAGTCAACACCTTAGTAGAAATGAACCAGTTTCTCATAAAACCACAAACCACCAATACTCGCCCAACATGAAATTGATAACCTGCATAGTCCTATAACTATTAAAGTAATAGAATTTATAGTTAAAAACCTTGACCAAAAATGCTCGGACAAAGAATGTTTCACTAGTGAATTCTATCAAGCATTTAAAAAAGAAACAATACAATTTCATACCATATCTTCCAGTAAATAGAAAGGGAGGAAACACTTCCTAACTCATTTTATGAGGCCAGTATTAACCTTATTCCAAAATCAAAGTCATTACAGGAAAAAAATATCCTCAACAAAATTCAGCAAAATGAATCTAATGATTTTGTACGTATTTATTATATATAATATATATGCATATATATTGTATATGTGTGTATAGTATATATATTATATATATACAATAACTGAGTGAGATTTACCCTGGGAAGAGGAAGATTGGATTAACATCTGAAAACCAACCAGCGCCATTTGCTAGATTAGCAGACTCTGGCAGCCAAGGGGGTGTGCCTGGCAGATGTCCCTTCAAGGGCACCTGCTGAGGTGAGCAGGTTGGCTGACTGCCACCACCTAACACACTCCAGATTTACTGCGGCATTGATGCTGTAACCACACCGCACCCAGGCTGCTCTCCACAAATGACTGCGTAGGATCTGCTACTAAATTGGGCCATGTCTGCCAGATACAGGACACTTCTAACAAGCAACGCTTGCTCTGGGGCCCCCTTGGCCTATCCGGAGATTGCTCAGAGACACACTGCAGACTGAGGCTTTCCTGCTGACTCCTCTTTCCTTCCTCCACTTCCACAGTCGTCAGACTTGCACTGGGGCTGGGGGCTCTCCTCACCCACTCCTGTTTCTGCTGCCCTTGCCCAGTAACAAACATTTCCCTAGATGAGTTTGTCGCACATCTCCTCCGCCTCGGGAACTTTCCTAGAGGACCACAAATGGCACACAGGCTAAAGCAGAAAAACCATATTATCATCTCAATACGTTCAAAAAAACTGATAAAATTCCACGCTGATTAAAGATACAGACTAAGAATGGAAGGTAACTTCCTCAACATGGTATGGGTCACCCATGAAAAACTCACATCTAATGTCATACTTAAATTGGAAGACTGAAGCTTTCCTCCTAAGACTAGGAGCAAGACAAGAATGTCTACTCTCAGCACTTCGAGTCAACAGCGTACTAGAAGTTCTAGCCAGCACAACAAGGCAAGACAAAGAAAGGAAATGCGTACAAGTTGGAAAGCAAGAATAAAGCTACCTTTATTCATAGGTGACATGCTTGTCTACATAAACAAATCTTAAATACTTTACCAGAGAAAATGCCAGAACTAATAAGTGAACTTAGCAAGGCTATAGAATCAATATACCAAAAAACTAAAAGGTACCTCTAGATACTAGCAAATAACCAGAAGTTAACATTTAAAAACAAGACCACTTGCAATCGGACAAATAATATGACATATTTCAGTAAAATTTTTGAAATGCATAAGACTTATAAACCAAGATCTATAAAATATCAATGAGAGAAATTCTAAAGCCTTAAAGGAAATTGAAAAGCTGAAACAGTTTTAAATAAGAACAAATTTAAAGGACTTTGACCACCTGCTTTCAAGATTCATTATAGAGTTACATAATCAAGAAGGTATATTAGCGGCATAAAAATAAACATATAGATCAAAGGAACTGCATAGAGTCTAAAAATAGACCAATGCATATATGGTCAATTGGTTTTCAACCAATTGCACCAGGTGATTCAATGGGGGGGAAAATTTCAAAAGGTAGTGCTGGATAATGTAAATATCCATATGAAAAAAACTAAGATATCCATATAGGAAAAATGGGCCTCAATTATTACTTCAAGTTATATAAAGGATTTAACTCGAGTGGACCATAGACTTAAATGTAAGAGCTGAAACTATAGCATTTCTAGAGGAAAACACTGAAGGAAATTGCAGTGACCTTTGACTAAGCATAAGATGTTTTATCTAGGACACAAAATAATTTGAACTATAAAAAAAAGTTATACAACGAATTTCTTCACAACTAAAAACCTTTGCTCTTCCACAAACACTATTAAGGAAATAAAAAGTCCAACTGCAAATTAAGAGAAAATATTTACAGAACATATTTATGGTAAAGTATTTGTATCTAGAATACGTAAAGAAATTTTTGAACTCAACCGTAAGACAAATGTTCAATTAAAAAAATGTCTAAAATATTTTAACACTTAAAGAAGATATATGAATGGAAAATGAACATATCGAAGTATTTGATAGCATTATCAGGGAAACACAAAACAAAACCACAGTTACTTACCACTACGTATCTCCTAGATTAGCTAAAATTAAAATGTGTTGGTAAAGAAATGAAACAACCGAACTTTTCATATATTACTTGTGGGAATGCAAAATGTTCAAAAATCATTTACACTTTTTACATGAGGTACACTCTGATATTGCTAGTCCACCTTTTTCTACATCTTTTTCTTTAATGTTGGACTTACAATACGAAATTTATTTCACAGCCCAACTATGAGTTGCGACTTGCAGTGTGAAATATATGCTGACCTAGTTTGCTATATAGGCATGTCTTGAAAATCACAGATTATTATTATCAAAGTACAGAGAAGATCTCGCCTGCCAATGTGAACCTGCCCAAGCCTACAAAGTGTTCTGATGAAGCATCAGGTAAGTCTCCAGGTCTAAAAGCTAAAGAGATTTATCAAGACATGGGACAAAGGAAGGAAGAGATATTTAATAGTTCCAGCTTTATTTGCATATAGATATTCAGAAGTAACTGGGAGAAAATTTTCTCACCTTCAATAAATTATATCCATACTTACATACAGCAGGATTTCTAATATATGCCTAAAACTGTTCCCAGGATCAAGGCTACAGAAGAAGGCATGATTCAGTGGAAGCAAAAGAAGGAACAAACCAAGAGAAAAATACCTTGAACTTGATTTGGATGCTTTGCACTATTAGGCACTCAATTTTACTTATTTATTAATATCAAAACTAAAGACTATCATCAAAACGAGACTGATATTTCCATTAAAATACTGCAATGTAATTGAATGAGGGAGCTAAAACCTTATAACAGTTATTATTAACAAAATGAAAAGAAAGATGGAACTTAACTGGCTCAAGTTCTAGTACAAAATAGCAGTGCAACACAACTGAATATAAAAGGGCATTGTCTTGTGTGGTCTCCTTAACAGAACTCTCCAAAAGGTGGTAGTGCCACTGTCAGATGAGCAACTTAAAAACGGAGCTAATACTAAGGTCTAGATATATTTGAAAAGGAAATGGATAAGTGGTGGAGAAACCAAAGAAGAGCTACCCCGGTCCCGATGGTCACTGTGCTCTTGCTGAGGTAAGAGACCAAATGGTTGCAAGGAGCACAGCGTAGCTGAGTGCTTTGATTAGGAGACAGTATGATAACAACAGAACAGAAGTCTGGAATCCCTCAAGGACAAGGGAACTTGCCCAGGCCTGGACGGGGAAGTTGCCCAGGGCCCAGATAATCTGATCCGCACAACTACACAAATATCTGTGTTCCTGGAATGGAGATCTCACACGCTGGCAAGGTGGTCACCACAAGGCACCATTTGCGCATGCTCCCCAGTGGGCAGGTGAGACCAACCTGGGTGGACTTCCCACCCTCTATAAGCCACTTCCTCTCTCTAAACTCTCCCAACCGCTGCCACAAGTCCTATGCACACCTCCCCCACTCCCAGAAGGCCACAATCCGTTATGCATCATTGTTGCAACTACCTGAATTTGGATCACTCTCTTTTTCTAGATTTTGCATATTTGCATTAACTCTTTTATTCTTGCCTGTTCTTAAAGGCCTGGCTTCTGCCCACCTCTCTATTTTTCTGTGGTGTCTTTCTGACAACCCAGCTTGTGCTGGTTTCTTCCCTCTCTGAACTCCTTGGTCTCCCTTTTTATACCAATCTCTTGACCCACTGCATTCAGCTAAAAGTATGTCTTCATTTGTCTGCACATTTTATCAAGAAAGGAGGGGAAAGTCTTGCAATTATTTGTAGAGATGCCCCCGGTAGTGTTGTATGCCTGGTAGGTTCTTGGTGCTTAGTAGACACTTGTTGAATTCATTTTATAAACAAAATGGACATTCCTTTGGTTATCTCTTCCATAAATGTCATTTTACCAGAATAAGCAAAGAGTGTGGAGACAGGACTGAAACACTCATTCTATTTCAAGACAAAGTTAAGAACAAAAAGAAAAATGACAGTTTTCCAGTCTCTTTCAGCAATTTGGGTAAAGAAGTCAGTATTTGCAAAGAAAATTATAGAGATTGACATTAAGTTAAATTGAGTTGCCACAATTAGTAAAATAAAAAATAATAAAGATGTTATATTGAAAAAATTATAATATTTCACAACTGATTGTGTCTAGGAGTGGTATTATACTACTCTCTAGTGGTTGGATTACAGAGTAGAATAAATTTAGAATTTTTTTAGACAGGGAAAGAGGGAAATATAAGTGACATTTAAGATAACATTCTTTAATGAACATTTAATGAACAGCATTCAAGGGCTTCTCATCTAACCAGCTGTCATTGCATGTGCAAATCAAAGGACTCTGGAATGCTCAACGTTCCTTGAGATTTCATCATCTGGAAAGGTGACACTGGTCCCACTTGGCTGAGGCATCTTATTACATCTACAACTCTGACATCCATATTTTCCTTCTCTTTTATAGTATTGCATAGTTGTAAAAGTTGAGTGAACATCTATTTTATATCATGTTTACTTTTATTTTCCATTGCCAACATATAAGCTTTCATACAGATTTTATTCCTTTTGATCAAAAGCTATTTTTAAGATTTTCGAAACAGAAGAAATAAGGTAATCTTTAAATAGTCATTATAAAGATTTTGCAAAGAAACAGCGAATTTCCGAGTACAACAGAACATTCATTAGGATCAATTTCAGAAACATGACCACAAGGCAAGTTAATTATTGTATCTAATATAATATTGGATTTGGTATTTGATGAAGAGAGATAAAGAGATATATAGAGCCATGTATATGTCCATATTAAACAGCAAATAACTGATATTTTATCTTAGTGCTGGGGATGAAATTTAGCTATAATAACCACCCAGATATTTCTGGTATGGTTCTAGGTATATAAGGGATATTTAATTCAGTTTAACTCAACAATGAATAATCATTGTACTTAATTAATAATAGGCACAACAGAGATACAAAGTTTTTTGTAGTAAAATCCCTTCCACACAAGTCAGTCACTTGAAGTAAGCGACATGGATGACCACAATGACAAAACATTAGAAACTTTGTTCACATATATAATTTATTCCTAAGGAAAACACCTGCCCACTGTCATGATCCCCATGTTTGAATGAGAAAAGTGAGACTCCAAATGATCAAAGCCTTTGCCTGGAGCTACTCAGTGAGTTAACAGGTCATGCAGACACAGACCTAGATCTGCTGCTTGAATACATCTGCTCTTCCTTCTGTGCAAGGTTTCTAGATAAAGGCGGGACTGGAGAACTTCCTTGGGAGTAACCATCGAGTACTTATTGGGGTTTAGGGGGAGTAAAGGACCTTCATGAACATGCAGAGTTCAAATGAGACCAGAGAATCAAGTGCATTGGGCAGGAGATTTCAATGTTGTCCAGCTCAAATGTTGGCAAATGGTTTTCTTGGGAAGAAAAGAAAGTAAGGTTGGCCAGAGGAAAGGATTCAGTGAAATTCCCCTAAACTTTCACATGGTACGTGCGCAAAGAACCTCATGTTTTAATCAACCAGTCAGTTTTGATCGAAGCTCAAATTAAAGATGAAGATGCTCAAACTATGATATTTGTAAATCCAATTCTTATAGTTCCATAGCTGGGCCAGAAGTATTTTAGAACATTCTAGGGAAGGTGTTTAGGTGAGGTGGGGATTGTGGCTACAAGAACATGGGCTTTACTGTCAATGAAAACAAACCTTCTCTTGCTGAGGACTGTCAGTACCAAAGGGTAAAAACAAGAATGTTTTAGGAAAGAGTGCAAAGGAAGGTTTTAGTAAAAAATCTAATTAATCATCCCAATATACATAAAAAAGGCATTGCACATATGAAATTAGAACAATCTGCTAAAATGAATGGTCAGGCTGGGATGTGGAGAAACCAGGTAAGGATGAAAAAACATGATTAGTGAATTAAAAATTCTAAGTAGAAGATGCAATATTGCATAAAATTGAATTAGTGGGATAAAACGAAAAATTTAAATGTTTCACTGACAAGAGTAAAAGCATAAAGCACTAATATAATAAAAAAAATTTAAGAATTGGACATGAATAGCCAACCTACTTTTGTCAGAAATTCCAGTAATTGAGAACACAAAAAAGGAAATAATCAAAGAAAATGGTAAAAAAAAAAAAAGTATTCAGGAGTTCATAAAATCCTGTACTTTCAGATAGAAAGAGTTCATGAACTATCAGGAAGTTTATTGAAAAGAGAAGAATTCTGAAACAAATATTGAAAACATTTGGAAATGTAAGGGTAAAGAAAGTCCTCTAATTATACAGGCTGATAAAAGAGATAGTCTATAAATGGAAAAAGCTGGTTTTAACATCCAAGGACAATGAAACAGAATATAGACCTTTCCAAGCAAACTTCTATACCCAGCCATCTTATCTTTCATATATAAGGGCAAAGAAAGAGAGTCATCTAGATTCAAGGTCTCAACAGGTATACCACTCACATATCTTTCTTGGAAAAAATTACTCAGATACATATTCCAGCCTATCAAAAGATGAAATAAGGGACTCAAAAATGTACTGCATGACTTAAACTCATTTAAATATAAATTGTGTCAATATGTGTTATTGATATGCTCATGAAACTCAATAAAATCAATTCTGTCATCATCAACATCAGCGTGAAAAGCTCCCCATTATTGCTATGGAAAGAGGGAACTGGCTAGAAGAGAATAAAAAATTAAAATCATATTAAAGTACCCACTTTATACCCAATAAACACAGAGATACTTTTTTATTCTTGGCTTTTATAGCTAGAAAGATGTTTGCGTATGTATATACAAAATATAAGAGTAATCATTAGACTAAATACTGAATGCATGTCTTGGAAATCTTTACTGAAAAAGTGGTTATGAAAACATAGTTATTTAGACAAAGTTAAAGAAAAAAGGACATATTAAAGGAATGAAAACAGAATAAAGCAAAAACATTAAGCACAAAGCAAAATACAGTAACTGGAGACCAACTGTAATGGCTTTATAGGTCAGCAAACTCATATTATTCAATTTGATGAAACAATCATAACAATTGATGAAATGAGCTGGGTAAGCAATTATATATAAAGGATTTCAATTCTCATTCTTAAAATAAGGCTCTCTCTGTTCATATATTTATATATAGATAGATATAGATAGATAGATAGATAGATAGATATATGACCAAAAGGACTCAGGTCAACACGAATGTGGAATTTTATGGCTCAAAATCTGTGATTTGGGGTTCTGTGATTTGTTTACCCCTAATGATCTCAAAAGCTTCTAAGTTTGATAAAATGGGAATATATTACATTCATAATCAAGAAAATCAGCTTTTTTTAAAGATGAAAATTCTGAGAATAACTGAAAGCATTAAGTTGAAGTTTATGGAGCAAGCAGGAGAGTTAGGGGAACAGGCAAAAGCACACGGCGTGAATCAAGCATCAACATAATTAGGGTTGAATTGTGTCCCCCCGGAATTTATATGTTCCTGTCCTAACCCTAGGCCCTCAGAATGTGGAAATACTGTCCTTACGGACGTAGTTAGTTAAAATGAGGTCATTAGGGTGGGCCATAATCCAGTGTGACTGGTGTCCTTATAAAAGGGAAACATTGGGCACAGACACACACACGTCATATGAAGATAAGACAGAGCCCAGAGTGTTGCTTCTACAAGCCGAGAAACACCAAAGATTGCCAGCAACTACCAGAGGCTAGGACAGAGACGGGCACAGATTCTCCCTCAGAGCCCTCAGAAGGAACCAACTCTGCCATCACCTTGATCTCAGACTTCCAACCTCCAGAACTAGGAGACAATCCTGAGGTTGTGTAAGCCATTTGGTGTGTATGCTTTGCCAAGACAGCCCTAGAAAACGAACACAGAAGTCTAACAAGGAGAGAGCCTGGAGCAGCGACACCCTCAGACATTAGTCTTAAGGTGTCACCTTCTCACCAGTTTTCAACGTAGTATGTTAACTTGACAATTGTGTCAGCTATGGAGAAAGACAGAGCAAGTTGTGCGTGTCCAAGACCTCGAGAACCACGGAGAGGAGCTGGCACCACCACTGCGACAGCTCCGGCTCAGCACCGCACCCTTCCCTCCGCCACGCCTCATCCGGCTTCACCTCGTCCCTGGTGTTAGAACCTGAACATGCCTCCAAAACTGGCGAGAGAGAGGAGAGAAACCAGACGTGTAGTGCTTGTCCTCTCTTTTCGAAGGGAAGACCAGCCTTCATTAACCTCCGTCACAAGCAAGGAGAGCTCAGCCTTCCCAGAAAGTGGTGCACAAGTTAACTCTGCAAACCTCAGGCACTCCTGAGCATGCCCCTTTTATGCAGAATTACATGTGTGCTTATGGCATTGGGGTGGGACCTCTAAGATGTCTCTCTGGGCTAGAAAATTTTGGATTTCAAATAGATCTGCTTTCATAGGCTGTGTGATTTGAGGGATCCTATGAAAAGTAATCTTGCCTCAGAAGCTTTCCACCACTGCCTCTCAGAGTCTTTGAATTTTCATCAAGGGTCATGTCTTTGGCTGTTGGGAGCGATAGACCTGCACCGTTACCAATCACTGCTTTAGCAGAATTAACACCTGAGAGGGCGAAACCAAAACGGAGAGGGGAAATGAGAAGTATGTGGATCCCAAAGATAAATGTCTCCACGATGCTGCCAGTGACATTGTCGAGACAAGCAGCTCCTCGGGAGAGGACACTTATCTTTCCCAGGGCCCCTGCAAGAGGGGAGGCTTATCAGAGTTCTGCAGAGCTGCCCACTGCCAACCTGGAGAAATGTCACACAGGGCTGTGGTTTCCCTGCCTGAGAACATCTGTGACTGAGAAGGCTCTGAGCCTGCAGCGCACATGGGAGACAGAGAATATTTTCTTTTAAACACAATGAATGCCCCGTCCACACCGTCACTGTCCTCTTTCTGTAGACTTAGACCAGGGGTGGTAAGTACGGGTATGTCCACTGACGTGTGTCCTGCTCACACTGTGACAGACATTACTAATCAATTACCACACTCCTTTCTGGTGAGCCCAGATAAGACCCCAGAATGATTCCCTGCTCTGCATTCCAGGCAGTCGCTACCAAGCAGATGGAGCCGGCATTCAAAATGTAAATTTTCAGTCTTGGCTTCGAGGGCATATGCCCTCAAAATCCAAAAGGTGTGTTGACATATTTGGATATTTTAATCTCATTTGTATGGACAGACAGTCTTATTTTTAAAGTCAGTATGTAATGTCTATTTTTTTTAAATGTATACATTGTTTTTCAGGATTTTCAATAACAACTTGCAGAAACCACATTTTTAGATTTTTTTCCAAATGAGGCAGCCAAAAAACCAAAATCTCCTTACTGCAGCTTCTTCCAGTAGGTAAAGGTCTTGCAGAAAAATCATATTCAAATATGCCATCAATATAATATGCAATAAGCCTCAATAAAATGTGCATCTATAGACATTGGACACTGTTGCCTAATAGGGTCTTTTACTAAGTAATTATAACAACAGAATTTTATCAGTAAAGGTTAAGTATCTTTATCTGAGCAGAATCCGATGAAATTAGTCCTGATGTAATAAGTACCATTAGTCGCTATTAGATCAAGAGGTGTTGACAGGCTTGGATGTCTCCCTGGCAACTTGAGCGCTCCATTTCTTTTTTCTGTAACCTTAGACACTAACAAGGCATAAAAGACCAGAGGGCATAGAAGGTATCGCCTGCGTAATTTATTTACCCTTTTCTGACTTTGCCAGGCAGTGGCATATGTGAGTATCTGGAAACGTATTATAGCAACTGAATATCTACTCCCAATTTTGACTCTACTGATGAGCATTTTGAACAGAAAAATTATATGCAAGTTTTCATTAATAAGGACGGTTACTAATTTTTAACTGACTCATTATCCAGAGAGAGAGAAAGAGAGAGAGAGAGAGAACATATGAGTAAATAATGTTAAAGGAAATTAAACGGAGACCAAGCCCGAAGAATCTCTGAGCAGAAAAAAACCAGTTAAGTTTCATAAGTGACTTTAACCTTGTTTGATTTACAGACATAATCAAAGCATAATGAGCTATTTCTTGTAAATTCCTGTGTTGAGGAAAGAACAGAACTTAAGCTCAACCAATGAGAAGCAGAAAATTCATGATGGGGTCCTAACCTCCAGTCCTGGACCTCAAAATGTCACCTCATTTGGAAATAAGGCAAACAAACTTACACCTGTATCAGCAGGGACTTTTCGATGGGGTAGACCAAATAAGGCAACTGTACAACTGTAGCCAATCCAGTGATTTCTTTGCTTGACTTCCGTGTTTGCACTATACGAGCCTCCCCGTGGCGCTTCCTCCGTGGAGCCGCAGAACCACTTGCAGTTTGGAGCTGCTGGATTAGCGGATTGCTGTTGGCTCAAATAAACTCTTTAAAATTTAACTGTGCTTCACTTTACTTTTTAGCAATTGAATAGAGATCATTCCATTTCCTAAATTTATAACAATAAACATCCCAAAGCATGTTCCCCTAAAATTAAGTACTTTCCATGAAGTGCCACCTACAGCCACATCTCAGGTAAGGACATCTGTGGGGCAGAGCATCCCACGGGGGCATATTTGCAGCTGTACCTGATGTGGCAGGAAACTGCAATGAGAACCGCGCCAGTGCAAGGGCACCGGGGTCTGCCCCTCACAGACGATGCTCCTTCGGGCTCAGATTCAGCTGTAGCTCAGTTTCCTGCCAGAATTACATCTGAACACATGTACGCACAATTGGAAGGCCTCTATGTGGGCTGCACTCAGTAGTAAAATAAAATTAATAACAGCATTCTATACATTTTCTTGCTATCAATCTTAGTGGGCAGAGAGCCCAGAGTGGAGGCTATGAGGGGTTGGGGAAAGAGAGAGGTGCTGGATACAGTTTAGAGAAATATTACAAACACAATTTTATATTTCATTTCTTTCCTATTGTTCCTTCTCTTTTATGAGTAGCTGAATTGGTTTTTCACTTTAATAGATAAGCCAATATGAAAAATATTTGTGATTTATTTCCAAAAACATGATGGTAAAAATAGAATTGTTCTATTTTTAAATTTAGTATACAAGGGTAATTAGATTTGGAACATTCTTAATTTGCAGATACTCTAGCAGCATGACATAGCTTTTAAAATATATTTCTTTTGTTTTTTTATTTAGGAATTAAGGGTTGAATTGTCTCCTTCCAGAATTCATGGCAGAGTCCTAGCCTCCTGTACTTTAAAATAGAACTTTATTTGGAAATAAGGTCTCCATAGAGGTAATCAAATTTTAAAGGAGGTGATTAGGGTGGGTTCTAATCCAATATGAGTTTAGTCCTCACATAAAGGGGAAATTTGGAGACAGACGCAGATACCCACAGAAGGAAAACGAGTGAAAACACAGGGACAAGCCAGACACGTGGATGGAGTGATGCACCCACAAACCAAGGGACGGCAGGGTGGGTGGCAGCACCAGAGGCTCCGAGGGACAAGCAAGGACCCTCCCCGGAGCTGTCGGGGGCACATGGCCCTGCTGACACCCTGACTTTGGAGCTGTAGCCTCCAGAGCTGTGAGAGAATAAATTTCTGCTGCTTTAAGCCATCCAGTTTGTGGTGATTGTTAGCCCCCAGAAACTCACACAATTTACGTTAAAGATTTAAAAGAAAAAAAAAGAAAAAAAGAAAGAAAGAAAGTGCAATGCGCACCACCTGATGGATGGACATATTTGAAACTCGGACTTGGGGGGAAGGGGGGGAAGGGCAACATATGTAACCTAGACATCTGTACCCCCATAATATGCTGAAATTAAAAAAAAAAACCTATTCCCAGAACATGATGCCAGTTAAGGCTTCGACAATGATGCCAGCCTACCCTGTAGGATATGACAGAACTGAGATTTGGGTTACTTAAATGAATGTTAGGATCAAAAACTTGATGACATAGCTAAGATTAAAATTCTCTTCCCCTAAATTTCTTGTTCGTCTCTTAAACTTAAAAATTAATTGACATTTTCTATTTTACTAAATTCTAAAGTATAGTTACTTCAAGTATTATAGTTCCTAATCCACCTTTAGCACATATATATACACATACATAGCATGCACATATGTATATGTACATACAAACACATATACATAATCATACATAGATTTATAGGCATATGTTTATATCTGGTAAACATATATGTTATATATGTGTATATGCATAAACTGTGTGTATATGCATATATTAATATACAGATACATTTTTATATATTATATACAAGTATGCATTTTAGGGGGTGCAAAAGGGAGGGCAACGAAACTAAACTCTTCAAGTTGATTTCACTTTGCTTGCTGGTCAGAAACAGCTTCTCTAAACCTTTTGTTCCTTTTGTAAATTCGTGCCTGTGAGCATGCACAGGGCGAGGTCGGAGGGTGCGGCTAGACCGGCACTACACTGGAGCACTGGAGGAAAAGACCGACTCAGGGCCACGTCCTGCAAGGCCAGGTGCAGTGGTCGGGTAGTGCCCCAGGGCTGGATGGGCAGGAGGCATGGACGCCCCCTACGGACCGGGGCTGCAGGCACACCGAGCACGAGCTGCATGGACGGCGTTACCCACAGTAGCCACACGTGCTGTCTCCTCACAAGATCCACGGGCAGTTTAAAAAAAACACAAAACCGTATTGCTTCCTTTTCTTGTCAACTCATTCTTTCACTGGCCATTCAGTTATTCGGCTCGGCACTCTGTGCGCTTTCACAAGTGGGAATTCCAAGCCACAAAAGCAGATCACGGCACCTGTTAATATATCCCTGTTTCTACTTTCTGAAATATTTAGGAAATTTGTCCTCTTTTAATACGTTGTAAACATTGAAAGATTGATAATGTAAATAATAATATTAAAGTTGTCAAAGTCCACATTTCACTATTCACGTTGTTCTTAAATGTCAGTGTCACCAGGGATAAGTGTTCTAGAGAGTTCTGTGATATCAGAGATCAGGTGAAGAACCAGATATGTTCCCAGAGGCAAAACTCCAAGGGCTGGGCACAGGGAACATGCTCAGCAAGCTTCTTTTTGTGCTTCCAGGAATGCCAGCTAGAACCACAGTAAACAAGACATCCAGAACGGTGTCATTTGGGACAGGGGGCTTGGAGCAGCACACACAGGAAAATGTCCACATTCTTCTCCGTCAAACCCGGATTGCCATCCGAGCTCACATTTTGCTCTGTCTTCACTGCTCCTTGGCTAACATTTCGGAAAAGAAATCCAATGTGCCAGGAGACCACCCCCATTTGGAGGGATATTTATTATAGGAGGTACATTAAGCCAGAGAACACTGCCGAGCCACCCCTGGGTGTCAGCCCTGGGACCGGATGCCGTAGCCATCTGAGATATGAGCATTCCGAGTGTTCTGGTTCCAGGCTACTGAGCAACCTTCTTGACACGAGGCTTTGTGCAGTGAGCCTTGAAGAGAGAGAGCAGGGCCCCCAGGAGAGGGCCTGTGTGTCCAGCTGACCACTGCCTGGGTCACGGGCCTGTGTGTCCCAGCCGACCCCTGCCCTGGGCGCGGGCCGTTCATACACTGGCGCACTAGATTACTCAGCAGATTCCTGGAAGCTTTATTAACAAGAGCCAAAATTCCTAAACCCCTGCCAGTCTGGGTCAGTATCAGGATCCCTTTCCCGATTCTAGCAGGCTAATGTGAAACCTCAAGTAACAGAGATTTGCCAAAGACAGCGCCTCTTGCAGTCACGCCCACTTCACAATCACTGGCTCTGGGTCTCTCGGCGAATGAGCCCTCTGCTTCTGTGCTGCTGCCCACCTGGCAGCGTTCTGCGCAAAAGCCCCGCAGCACGGTAGACACGGGGAAAGCTAAGGAGAAGATCAACTGCCCTGTCTGCTTTGTCGTTAGAAGAATGTCAGAGATCCTCATCCTGATGCACGAAACAAAACCAAACAAAAGCTAGCGAGGCCACACTCCATTGTCGTTTGCTTTATGTTGCCTGGTGGCCCTGTTTTCTTCTGTGAGATTTGATTGGAGACATCATTAAATTAAAGTCACTCGAGGCAGAAAGCCCCATGTTTTCCAAAGGGAATTCCCTAAACGATAATGATTAATCAGCTGAATTTGGATCCTAAATGCTTCCAGCCCTCCACGGACTACACCTCGCGCCGCATGGTCTCGTGGCTCCGGAGAGCTCCTCAGCCCCCTTCCTGCCTGTCCTCACAGTGCAGGTCCAGTTCGACCTGTTACCAGGGGACTCTGCCTCCTACATTTCTGAAATTGATGCTTGGCATGTTCAGCATCATCCAAGCTCAGCTGTTGTACCCCCAAATATTTTACTGTAGATTTACTGCTCTCTATTCTCCTGACCAAGGCGCTGGCCCTCAGCTGTGTGAACAAGAGTACAAATACTACTTTATTATCAATTATTAAACTGCACTTGTGAGTCTTTTATAGAATCTAAGACAAGTAAGGACTATATTGGAAGGCAAAACTATCTCTAAACATGATATGCAACGCACAAATTCCTTCTGAAGCAAATGTCTATATTTATTGTTGTCAATATCATGGCACTTCTTTTTCATACAATGGCCTAACACACACACACACACACACACACCATTTCATGTGACTCCTTTCACTTAGGGAAATAAGATACAATAAAATTGAAATTCTATTAGTGTGCAGAAACCTTGCATTTTTGGTACTTGCCCAGGCATCATTTTAACCCCCTGCAGTGTGATGATTTGACAGTGACCACATGGTTATTTATTGAGCACATAGTCTATGCTACACTCTGGGCTTGCTACACAGGGGAGAGAAACTGACAAAAAGACAAAATTTTTGCTCTTGTGGAGCTTAAAGTTGTATCCAAACATTAGATGTTATTAAATGGCATTGGAGGAAAATTATTTATTTCATTGCCAACAAAACTACAGATCTGGCAATTTTTTGCAAAATATAATTAAAATGTTGTATTTTTGGATTTTAGAGAGGCAGTATTGTATGCAGTTTGAAAGCGCAAACTCTGGACCCAGGCAGCCTGGGCTCCGTCTGGCTGCCAGAGCGTTGCTAAACGCCCGGTGCCTCAAGTCCTGTAATGTTGACGAGAGGGTCAACTGCGTTAATACAAGAACAGCACCTGGCTTACTGCCTGGCACACAGTAAGTGTTCATTAAATGCTGGCTATTATTAAATGCCACAGATGTCACTTATTTTAGCTATGTGATAAACACCTTCTAGGCTTTTTCTACCCTGGGCCCTTTCTGGACGCTGAGATACAAAAGATAATAAGGCATGACCTCTGGCCTTAATGGAATTTCACCCCATAGGAATTAAATTTACTAATACCCAGTTAAGAATGATCAGAAAAGAGCCACCAGAGCAATTCAAACAAAATTCATTAAGACCTTGTGCAAAATACAAATGAGCAAAAACTAATTTTTTCCTAATGCCCAATGGTTTAAAGAATATCTTCACACACTGGGGGGATGGTCACTGTGTGCCGTCTCTTACCAAAATTAACATCAACGTAACCAACCAACTCTCTGTACATGCATTTGATGGAGAGTTTAGTGCTATTTTAGGTACAGTTTTAGAAGACAAAGTTTCCCAGAAGTTGATGCAGAGGTAGTGTGGTAGTATGGTACCACCAGACTCCCATCTTCACCCTGCGTGGATTCAGTGCCTGCTTGGCCTCTCTGGACTTCAGTTTCCTGATCTGTAAATAGGATCACAACAGCACCTACCTCGAGGGATTGTTGGAGAGTTAAAAGAGACAACGTATGTGGCGCACTTGAAGCCAAGCATGCGGCAAATGTTCAGGGCGTGCTGACTGGCTTTATGCTTCTCGGTTGTAGGGCCAGAAGATGATGGGGGAGGCAGCAGAGAGAGAGAGGCAGGGGCTGGGACAGGGAGGAGGAGAAAAACAACGGGGAAACCTTGCAAATGAAAACCAGGAACTCAAAACAAAGTAATCCAAGACTATGGAGGATCTGTATGTTAGACAGGATCTGGGTGGAGTTAAACAGAACAAAAATAGTTACCCTTCCCCACCTTCACTGTCTTTGGTTTAAAAGGCTGATATTACGCAATACCTTTCAGAAAAACTTCCATCTGAAACAGCTGAAACCTCACGTAGCAGGTGTCCAGTTGACTTTTGAACAGCATGAGTTTGAACTGCTCGGGTCCACTTAGGTGTGGATTTTCTTCCACCTCTGCCACCCGAGACAGCAAGACCAAGCCCCTGCCCTCCTCCTCAGCCTACTCAACGTGAAGATGACGAGGATGAAGACCTGGATGATGATCCACTTCCACTTATGAATAGTAAATATGTTTTCTCTTCCTTACAGTTTTCTTAGAAGTATTTTCTTTTCTCTAGCTTACTTCATTGTAAGAACACAGCATATAATACATATACAAAATATGTGTTAATCAACCGTTCATGTTATTGGTAAGGCTTCCAGTCAACACTAGGCTATTAGCAGCTAAGTTTGGGGGAGTAAACAGCTTTATGCAGATTTTTGACTGTGTGGGGTGTCAGCGCTCCTAACTCCTGCATTGGTCAAGGGTCAACTGTGTTTGTTTCCTATTGCTCCTGTAATAAATTACCACGAACTTAGTGGCTTAAAGCCATACAACTTACTCTTTCACAAATGTATTCTTCTTCTGATAATCAGAAATCTCTCCCATGGGCCCTCTTGTCTCCTTTTTATAAGGCCCTCTGCAATTACATTTAGATGCCACTCAAACAATCCAGTACAATCTCCCCCCTTCTCTAGATCCTTCACTTAATCACGCCTGCAAAGTCCCCTTTGCCATATTAGGTAGCATCCACAGGTTCCTAGAATTTAGGATCTGACATCTTTGGAGAGTGAGGCATTACTCAGCCCACCACGTAGAATAAGCTACTTATCTTACCCTAATGTGGAATGCCCTTTTTAATCAATGAAGCCAGAACATGAGCTATGGGTCAGGACGGTGCGGGAGGAAACAGAAGTACCCTTCACTCTGCCACGCATTAGCTTATGGAAGAGCAAAGCGGGTTTATGGCCTAGGTGAGGAGACTGAGGCTCGGAGCGTCCAGACGCTGGCCCAGGTGCCACGCAGCTGAGCGGGGTTCGCACCCAGGCAGTCTGAGCCCGCTCTTAACGCCGTGACACATTGCCCCTCTTGCTGGTTCTTCTTTCCTGGCTGTGAAAGGTGACGTTTCTGGTATAACTGCTCCACACTTCCTATTGGTCTCAAGTTGTCGGCAAATTATAGATATGACAAAAATCAGTCACGTTTCTCCTTCTCTGATGCATCCATCAAAAATAAAACGGGAGCCAACAGTAGGCAGGCGCCGCTGCGCCAGGGTTGCATTGGGCTGATGGAGAAGGCTCTTCACATGCCTGGTCACAGGTTGCCCCTTCTGCTTGGACTGGCCCCATCCCCCACCCCTGCACAGGATTGTGTTTTTCTTTGAAAACTGTTTTCCTATAATTCAATTCAATTATCAGTGAAAGAAAACTAAAGCTTGGAAAGGACTGGGTTTGTTCACACGGCTGGCTGGTGGCAGAGGCAGGATTTATTCTTCCTACTTTTCCTCCAGCCTAGGGAAATGGTTAGCAAAAGACCTGATAATATCGCTTTAGGTGGATGACACCATCTGAAGTGGAAAATATCACCCGAAGCAAACAGCGTCATCTGAGGGGGACGATGTCACCTGAGGTAGATGATGTCACCTGAGGTGGACGATGTCATCTGAGATGGATGATGTCACCTGAGGTAGATGATGTCATCTGAGGTGGACGATGTCACCTGAGGTGCACCTGGGAAGAGCCATTGAGTCTCAGGGGACATCTGGACCTCCTCTCTTCTTCCAAACTGGGTCTTTCATGCCAGCCCTCCCTGGTAGCCTGTCCGAATGTCTAGGTTACTCAGACCATTTTATTCAACAACTTTCCAATTCCATAATTTTTACCAACCCCTTCATCACTATGTTCCTTTCCAATCTCCATCCTTTCAGCGAGTGCAGCAGAGAGCGTGCGGACAAACACGTTGGATGCAGAGAGAGTGTCAACATGCCCGGTACGGAGACAGATGCTGAAGACCGCAAACCATCGGCGAGTGGGAAACAGCACAGCGACTTCCCACGGTCTTGGAGTTAAACAAAATACCTTTCTCGAAAAACAGATTATTGGAATTAGGCTTGAAATCAAACGGCTGAACTCAAAATCCGTCTGGACCCTGGCAAGACCATGCTCACGGTGAAACGGCTGCTCAGCTGGGAGCTGCAGACAGACTGCGGTAGCTGTTCCCCATCCCGGCACGTTATGCCGGGAAAACAATGTGAGCAATTTTCCTCATCAGGCCATCGAGTGGAAATAATTAAACAAAATGATGCAGCAGCACCTCAATTATAATTACAAAAAGCAATTCCGATATGCCCTGTGTGTGAAGAAGTGAAAGGATTTTTGAATTTGTATAATTATTTATTATTCTCAATAAATTTATATTCACCATCAGAAATACACGAGGTGTCACAAGTGAGACCTGATTCGCCACCATATCAAGACACTGAGGAGAGTGCACAATTCCCTATATTATCTACAAAACCCGCCGCAGCTGTCGGTGATTAGGTTATTTCCTCACAATGCCGAAACGTAGCCACAATTATGCTTATTTGTAGACTGGGGTTAGGAGGAAATGAAGTCAGAGTTTGGCCCTAGGATGACCTGACTCTGAGGACCCACATTTCCCCCACGATGCTCTAGGAAGTTTTCCAGTAACGGAATGGATCGGCGATGCCAGAGGTCAAGGGCACAGAGAGGAGCTTTTCCCTAGGCAGGAGGTTGGGTGAGGTTACTCCAGAACCACTATTTTCTGGTTCTTAGATGCAGTGGCTGTGGTGAGAGGTGGGCCGGTGGCCGTGCCTTCAGCTGCTGAGCTGGGTCCCTTTGGCTGAAAGGGACTCAGGAGCCCACAGCCTCCTGTTACAAGCTGCTGGAGTTGGAGTGTCATCTAGTTACTAGATGATTTGTAAAGACCTTTTGGACTTTCAAATTCTCTAGTTTTTGTTTGATTTAGTTGTGATTATGCATCAAACAAAGCAACAAATTTCACAATTTTACATTTTACATTTAAGTCTGTGGTCCATTCTGACCTAATTTTTATATAAGATATGAGGTTTAGGTCAAGGTTCATTTTTTCCCTATGGATATCCAATGGCTCCTGTACCGTTTGTTGAAAATAAGACCATCATGTCTCCTTTGAATTATTTTTGCACTTTTGTAAAAAATGAGTTGGGCCTATTTGCGTGGGTCTGTTAATGGGTTCTGCATTCTGTTCCTTTGATCTATGTGTCTATCCTTCTGCCTATACATATGGTCCCTGACTTATGATGGTTCAACGTATGATTTTCTACTTTACAATGGTGCAAGAACACACATATTCAGTAGAAACTGTACTCAAATTTTGAATTTTGATCTTTTCCCAAGCTAGTGATATGTGGTGTGATACTCTCTCAGTGGTGAACAGCAGCAGCGAGCCACAGCTCCCAGTCAGCCACACACTCAGGGCAAACAACCAGGGGAATAACGTGTTATTCAACACATTATTGTAAAATAGACCGTGCTAGATGATTGTGCCCAACTGTAGGCTAGAGTAACTGTTCTGAGCATCTTTAAGGTAGGCTAAGCTAAGCTAAGCTGTTTGGTAGGTTAGGCATATTAAATGCGCTTCAACTTGAAATATTTTCAATTTGTGATGGGTTTATCAGGACATAACCCCGTAAGTCAAGGAGCATTTGTATTGTGCATTCTTTTTAATGCACATTTGTGCCAATTTAAAACACTTCTGTATCAATTTTAGTGATGCATTTCTTCATCTAAAAATAGTCTTGT
Organism: Avahi laniger; assembly: GCA_963575035.1. Taxonomy (NCBI): domain Eukaryota; kingdom Metazoa; phylum Chordata; class Mammalia; order Primates; family Indriidae; genus Avahi; species Avahi laniger. The sequence goes on along the minus strand of CAUYSK010041893.1, from coordinate 3,244 downwards.
AACTCAGAAATTCCATAAAGATTAGAGAAATGTCCCCTGAAAGGCTTAGTTTACACAAATTACACTTAAATAGTATGTTCTGGCTTAAGTGCCCCATGACAGTCTAGGAAAGAACCTAGAAGTCTGGCTCTCAGAACAAGGCTGGGCTGGATTCTCTTTGACCGAGCATTCAGCATCTAGTGGTGTCTGCATATACACTTTAGATCAGGGAACCTGGTGCATATTTTTAACAATCAAGACAGATTCTTAATTCTCCCCTGAGTTTGTCTCTCATTGACCTAGATGAGGGCAGGAAGCAGACAATGGAGGGCTCACCAGGTACAGTGTTTGGCAGAACACCAGCTCTGCGGGATATGATGAGGGGTGTCAGGAACAGCTACAGAACTCTCTGGACCCATTGCAAAATAAAAATGCACAGCACGTTGTTAAAAAATGATTAAGAATTTCAAGACAACAACAGCAAAGTGTTAAACCAAAGCAAAACTAATCTAGAATATAAATTCTTTGAAGGCAAAGATCCTATCTTATGTTTATCTTAGTATCCTGAAGGCCTAGAACAGTTCTTGACACAGCAAGCTCACCAATATCTACTGAGTTGAATAAATGAATGAATGAATGCTGAGTGAGGCAGTTAAATAATTGAGAAAGAGCAATAATCCAACCCAGAGCCTATGAACATTGCGCATGTTTGTAAGCCTCACCAATCATGGCACCGAACAGAACCTTGCAGTTATAGCATGGCGTTGGCCAAGCTCAAGGTCAAAAGTCTGACAGGCGTTTAGTTACTGGACCTATCATGGCTGGTAGCCGACACTCATGAGCATGAGCCACACAGCGCTTCTGACTGGAAGCTTTCGTGTCGACCTGAGAAAAGCTGTCACTGGGCTTTCGTTTGACATCAACAACAAAAGGAATCGGGCCCGACTGAAATGATGTAATTTTGCTCTCTAAACTCAGTGTGTCTCTTCCGGTACCTTTTGAAAAGTAAGAGACCCTTAATCTCTCATGGGGCGCTATAATGCGCATGCCAAGAGCAGAGTTCCACGCGTGAAACTTTATGGTTTCAGCCACTGCACACTCTAGGGGGTGCCAAGCACACTGCAAATATCGACCTCATAGATTCGTATATTTTTATGATTTTTTTTCTAGAAGGTGGCAATAGAGTGCCATGTTTTTTAAAAAAGCCCGTATATTGCGATCATTTCTTAGCAGATGGAAATGAGGTATCCTGAAGCACAAATACTCTTTTCTGTTGCACGAAGTTGCCATATGGGCTGGCAACAGCCCTGTTTACCACCCCATTAGCTGGGCGTATTTAGGCAAACTGCAGAACCTCTCTGGGCCTTAGTTTGTTCATTTGTATGGCGATATTAATATCACCTCCTGTATCATGGAGCTGTTGTGAGATCAAATGAGAAAAGAGACATAAAGCAGCTATGATAGTTCCTGCAAATTGCAAGTGCTCGGTAAGTTAGTTGATATTAGTTTCACGACATATCCACAGGAAGAATGGAACCCAGGAGATCATTTTTCAAAGATCTTTGTGTGAAAATATTACTTTAATGAAGATCAGGCCCGGATCAGAGTGTTCGGTTATTAGCGTAGAAGAACTAGAGTGAAGTCAGAAAGCCCAGGTTAAAGGCAGAACAACGTTAAGTGAAGCCTGGCCACATGGAAGCAGGACCTGTAGCACTTCAAATGTTTGGAAAGAGAGTTCAGTGCTGACTACTCAGTAATAAGCAAGTGTAGGGAACCCAGACAGCTGCGGTTGAGTTCCGAGTGCCCTGAGCACATCAGAGCTGCCATCCCGAATCCAGCATTTCTGCGCCTTGTCCTGGCACTGTGGGCCTCAGTGTGAATCAGGCAGAATCTACGTCCTCAACAGTCAGCTTTCCCATGTGGTTGAGACCGTGAAGGGCTCTTATCTGCAAACCCTCCAAGGTCTTCTCCGATGAGTTAGTCATAGGAGCAAAGAGGACAGTGGCCCCTGGGAGCTGGAACCGGTGAGGATGCATGCCCTCTCTGCAGTCCTGGTCTGGGAGGTGCCTTCGATACTTGCTCTCTGTGACACTGCAGGTCTCCTGCAAATGCCACCTCGTTGCCAAGCTTAAAGCTTAGGAAAGCCAGGTGGGATGAGTGTTAAAAAATATGTATGTCTTGTTTAAGGAAAACCGTATAAAATATGGAGAAAAACGTATTTCGTAACTGTAAAGCAACCTGGGGTCTTCTGAAATAACATACTCTCTAGGGACATGTATCTGCCACGTTAACGGCATCAGTGACCATGATGGGATAGCATGTGGGCGATGGGCACTCAAGATGCCAACCCTTTGACCTGTGACTTATTGTTCAACTCAGTGGCAGTTCTCCAGGGAGGCAGGTGGAAGGAGGCAGTATAGGAGAGGAGTAACAGCAAACGTTAAAGGTTCTGAGGTCCAAAAGGCCCAGGTCTGAGGCCTGGCCATGTGTCATACTGAGCAACTTCACTTCTCTGGGCTTCATGGCTACTCCATACAGCAGGAACCACACATAAGGTGGTTCAGAGGATGGAATGAGTTGACGTGTAAATTCTGTTTGAACGACACTTAGATTATGCATCAGCTAATCCTGTTATTAATAGAGTTACTGTTAATGTTGTAAACTGTACCCCTTGGAGCCTAGAGAACACTCTTCTGATTGACATTGGGCAGATTTGGGGTCTCCATCAGAAGGAGGCTGGGAGCCTACTCAGGCTTCCCTTCACCCAACCCCGGGCTCACCCAGTGGGACCTTCAGTTCCTACCACTCTGAGGGCAAGAACTGGAAAACCAGGGAGAACACATGACTGTGGAGGAAAACGGAGTGTGTGTCTCTGAGTGCTAGGTAGACCGGAGCTAGACCACTGACCCCACGTTCCAAGGAGGAGGCAGCCCAGGGCCATCTTTCTTGAGAGCCGCCCAGGAAGGCAGGACCCAGGAAATCGGAGCCTCACTGTTTATTTGCTTCCCAGAAATCCGCCTCCCCAACCCCATCCTGCAGTCCTCCTGCCAGTCTTTCTGTGGGTCTGGCTCCCTGGGGGCTGAGTGGGGGGTAGAGCCTTGTCCATACATGAGCTACCATGTGCCTCTAACAAGCGGGATTCTCAGCTGTGACTTACTACCCAAGATATAGATGTTTGTCATTTTTCTTTTCAGTTTTGTTTTGGTAACGAAGACAACAGACGCCAAATGTTCCACAATATGGAGAAGGGTTAAATAAATAATGG
>CAUYSK010041892.1:0-14264 GCA_963575035.1 Avahi laniger | reverse complement strand
GGGCTGGGAAGAGCAATCCTGGGAGTGTCGCCACTTTGCCCTGGGGGAGAGACACCTTGGGGAAGTCACTTGACTGCTCCAAATAGTAGGTTCCTTCTTCATAAAATAGGGTGAATAAAAATCTTGACTCTACCTGTGTATCAGGATTGCTGGGGTGTTACACAGGACGATGTTTACAGAAAGGCTACGCCAACTGTAAGGCGATGAACTGCTAACATTGTAAGTTTTATTTTCTGTTATAAAAGTTTTCCATGTCTGTATAAAATTTGTAAGGCCCACAGTCTTATCCCCTTCAGGTGTGAATGTTTTGGCATACTTCATTGTTTTTCAGGGCTTTGAAAATTATTTAGTGGTTGGGACCACACTAATGTACCAGGAATTGCCAAATGTGCTTGACCACAGGAAACACCTAAAGCCTATCTAGGATCCTTGTCCCCAGAGTTCTCCATGGAGACTGTTTCAATAGGTCTGCAGGATTGGGAAGAGCTCTGATTTTCTAAAAGTCATTACATTCAACAAACCACAAGGCTGAAGGAGAAATTGGATAGGGGGCAACGCTCAAGAGACTTTGGCAATGACACTCTAAGAAAAATGGTAGCACAGTTAAAATAATAAAAAAATAAAAGTGGAACTATTATTTAATCCAGCAATCCCACTACTACGTGTCTACTGACAGGAAAAAAACACATTTTATAATAAAGACATCTGCACTCAGATGTTTATAGCAACACAATTCACAATTGCAAAGATGTGGAAACAACCCAAATGCCCATCAATATATGAGTGGATTAATAAAATGCGCCATATATATATATCATGGAGTACTACTCAGCCATTAAAAATGGTGAACTGTCTCTTGTGATATCTTGGATGGAGCTGTAACCCATTCTTCTAAGTGAAGTATCACAGGAATGGAAAAACAAACACTACATGTACTCACCATTAAATTGCTACTAATCGATCAGCGCTCGTGTGCACATACGGAAGTAAGTTTCATCAGGGATCTGGCAGGTGGGAGAGGGGAGGAGGAGATGGGTAAATGCATATCTAGCGGGTGTGGTGCACCCTGTTTGGGGGATGGGCACACATGTAGCTTTGACTCAGGAGGTGCAGAGGCAATTTATGTGACCGACCATAGCATATGTTCCCCCTAAAATTCTGAAATTAGAAAAAATAAAATAAAAAGATCATAACTTTACCATTCATATTTACTGCACTAGGAAGTCTGAAACTTAATACTAAGATTTGGCTTTGTCCATTTTTCTTGTGACATTTTTTGGGGAGAGAGCTGAATAAACATATTAATTAAGCATTAAATAACTTTCCTGAATGTTGTGTTAATGTCATGTCTACTACAATAATGAATAGTATTTTATATTATGAAGCTTTGTCCATTTTGGCTAGTAATCTGCATTTGCTTAGGTGATTCTCATTGATCTTAGGTAAGCAATAGATTTTCTATTTCAACTCCTATTTCAATGCCATGCCATTTCTAATTGGCCATGTCGTATCTTTAACAGCCACAAACAATTATATGGGAACTACTCTTTGGTTAGAATAGAGTCATTAATGCCAAAAAAAAAAAGAGAGAGAGAGAGAGAGAGAAGAAAAATAGTTTTAAGACTCTTTTTCATAATCTTTACATCATTAAGTTTAACAGATTTTCACAATATTTATGTTAGGACAATTAACTGACAATCTGTTAGCTTTGGTCATTAGTCCCCTAGATTTTGAAAGTTGCAACAATTATGTAATGAACTCTGGAAACATTGTGGTTGCATGATACAAATGTGAGTGATCTTGTGACTTCAACTATAATAAATTTTAAATGTTTCTTAACTTTTAAAATATAGTAACTGCCATGAGTAAAATTAACTATTTAAAATATTTTCTTAGTATATGCCTACTTATGTATTATATGTGTGTTAGTTCCTAAGTACAACTCATAATGGTTTTAAAATAGCTATCTATTTATAAACTATACTAAAAAGATTTCATTGGAAAGCTCTCAGTCATAAGCTATGATGTTAGGCTCTGTTCATGTCTTTGCACACAACCAGCTTAATTGGATAGTTTTACCATCCATTCCATCAGAATCATTTCTTTACTGATTCTAGAAAGCAACCAGATTGTAGAAAATTCTGGTCTAGTTGATACCAAAATATGTGGAAAAATATTCAGATGACTGAATTCACTTTTCATTGGTATGTAAAAATAATTTATAATTCTAATTTTGGCTTTACAATGATTTTATTGTGGCTCTAAGGGAATAAAACTGCTTTGACTCAATCTTAAAGTACAGTAATACCACATTCTATGATAACGTCACATGGAAATAAAAGTATGAATGTAATCACTCTCTTAAAAAGTTAATACAAATTTAATATTGATAATTACACTAATAAAAACTACAAATCTCTGTGTGACTTACACATATTTAGTTTAATGCAATTTAATTTATACTTCCTCTGTTTCCAAAAGGATATAATATGAATTATAAAGTATATAATGTGAACAAATAAATTGTTTATAACTTAATTGATTCCCTTGTTAAAAATTTGTTGCTAAAATGCTAACAGATGAAATGAGTACAACTTTTTCTTTTTCACTCTGAATATATATTAATATTTTCAGAGCTAACTTTTTGTTTACATTAAAGCCCTGATCTGAGGGCTATTTTGGTAGATAATGTTAAATATTCAAGAGGTGAATTAACCTGTTTCAAAAGAACTTTTAATAGCAAAAACTATTCTAGCCTAACATCTACTTGAGTCATTGTTGCATATAACTGTAGCCTTTCAAGTTAAACAATGATAATCAAAATATCGACATAAGAACTAGTAATATTTAGCATTAATAAAATCATTTCCTCCATTACTAATGTAATTATTTAACCAGGAAATCATAGAGCATATGCTCATATTTTGAGATACCAGACACCTTATTCATAGGTACTTATAATTTTGCTATTTTTATTTTATCATTAGATGTTAGTTAGATTAAAATTATTCAATGATTCAAGACAACCTGCTTCATTCTAAAGTTGTGCTAAAGTTCTTTGATCTTATTTCTCCTTTAAAGTAAAAAGGGCGTTTCCTGCTTAAAATGAATTGGCTCAATGGTTGCATAGAGATAGAATGGCATTGACTTCCTCTTGTAAGATGATAGTTCCTTTGGATATAATTTCAGAAGTATGTTAGCAACTTTCTAGTGTATCTCTTCTTAATAGTGCAAAGACCTTGCGCATAAATCTTAGTACTGTGAATCAGTTCTTTCTCAAAAGACTTGTTAACTTTTAAATGAAGCCCCCAAATAGTACTTTTGAAGCACAACTATCTACAAATAAATTATGATGTTAAAGAGTGGCAAAGGGCTTTGTGAGAAAATATGGTGGGATTTATCTTAACAAATGTTTCTGCACACTCTTCCAGGTTTACTTCTCTTGTAAACTCAAAGGCGTGTAAGAATCTCTGGACAATATAACATTATCATGAGTCTTTCTGCCTAGGAACAGATGATGATATCAGTTCACTCTCATGTGAATAATTAAGATCACCTAATTCCCACTTCTTGCAATTTCAACAGATGAAATTTGAATGGCATAGTTTCTTCATGTGGCCCTGCTTTTGAAGACCATTTATTTCAAATCTTTAAATCTACAAGCAGAATTTATGTAAAAACACTCTACTATGGAGGTTGGTATGTCTTGACTGATCTTAAGATATTCTAGAAAATAGATGTTTATGACAAGTGTTCTCTGCTGAGATTTGATATCACCTTTTATTAAAATCTACCTCTTTAAAGTGTCTGACATGTATTAGAAGAATTCACTAGTTAAACATCACTTTTCCCTTGGGGAATTTTAAACATCAAATTTAATTCAGTCAAATGGTGTCATAGAATGAAGAATATGTAGACATTTTTATGTAGAGAAATTGGGGAATGGCATTTTAGGCAGAGAAAATATATATTTGGGGATTGGTGAGTAGTTTGATGTAGCTAAAGCATAACACATAAGTGGATTAGTGGTAGGAAATAGATTAATAAGGTAAGTGGAATTTTAATTGGTAGGTGATGAGAAGACATGAAATATTTCAAAAAACGTGATGTGGTCAGATGTATATCTTGAGAATCCAGCAAACTACTATTCTAAGTCAGATGAAGCATCTCTGCAATGTAAGTTATGATAGCTTGCATCAGACCGTTAACTTCATTTGTGAAATTGAAATCTCTAGACAGTGACTCATGTGTTAGTGAGAAGTATAACTTCAATAATTTAATTCAAGAATCTAGAGCTGGGTGAAACAGGGATGATGATAAACATTATCATAACATAGATAGCAGTTTTATTTCTATTTATGTGAACAAATACCCACTTGAAACCCGGAGTTCTTCAATAAAGAAATTTTTTAACCTAGGAAATACCAAGAATAAAGATGAAAAGTTGAATTACACAATTCTAAAATAACTTCAAATTGGCTTCAGCAGAATGTCTAATTTTAAATAGTACTGACTCTTAAGACTCCTAGAATAAGAGAGCAACAAAACTGAAAATATCAACTTACTAGATGTGTTTGCTTAGAATCATCTATTGAACAATAGAGAATTTTAACTCTAAATAATTACTTTGATTTTGACAGAATTTATATTGAACTGTTCTTTCTGGTAGTAATTAGACATGAATACGGTTGCTTCCATAATAATATACTTAGCTTATTATCACTTTAAATCAGTTTATGATTTAAAAAAAGAAGAAAGAAAAAAACAAGTCACCAGTTTAAAGCCATGCCCGCATTGGACAAGCAGCCTATTTTGTAAGGCCTGCTAGCTAAGAATGTGTGGGTTATTATCATTATCTTTACATCATTAAAAGGTTAGAAAAAGAATGAGAAGGAGGAGTTTGAAGAAGAGGAAAAGGAGGAGGAGGAGAAGGAAAATGAGGAGGATCTGATAGAGATTATATGCAAACAGCTAAAATGTATATTATCAGACCATTTACAAAAAAATCTTGCCAGACACTGGCATGGAGGATACTTGTTTACAACTTGTCATGACAGGAAAGCATGCATTGAGATTAACTAAAATCTTTAGAGGTTATTTAAGAGAGAGCTTATAACAAGCATTAGGATCCTACAATCTAATTTTAGGGCTTTTGCTTTAGTATGCTTGAAGATAGAATGAAAGCTTCTAAGTGTATGAATCTCTGACATAAAATACTTCAAAAGACTCCCAAAGCACTCATTTGTAAGCAAAAAAAAAAAAGTACCCATTTTGAGGGAGTAAAGATTTTATTAAATTGTTTGACTCTAGTATTTAAAAATGGATTCTCTGTTCTTATATAGTTTTCAATGCCTCACTCATCACTAGAAAATTTTGTATTTAGAGGGTAGAAAACAGAACAAGATGAGCTGTTTTTCATCAAATGAGTCTTATTGAAGCAGGAAAAATAATTTTGGGGGTAAATTCTACCTAGAATCTCAGAAGCATGCAACTATAAAAAATGTATATAGAAAAGCAGAAATGTAATTTTTTCTATGTTGATTTTCTATCCTATGGCTTTACTAAATTTATTTATTAGTTCCAACAATATTTTTTGTGTAATCTTTAGGGTTTTCTACATATAAGATTATGTTATTTGCAAACAGATGCTATTTTATTTCTTCTTTCCTGATTGAGATGCCTTTCATTTCCATTCCTGCCTAATTGCTCTGGCCAGGACTTTTAGTAATATGCTGAGAGGAAGTAGCAAGAGTGGGCACACTTGTTTTAATCTTGATTTTAGAAGAAAATCTTTCAGTTGTTCACAATTGAATACGGGGTTAGCTGTGGGCTTTACATATATGGCTTTTATTATGTTGGAGTAAATTCCTACTCTATCTAGTTTGTTGAGCGTTTTTATCATAAAATGGTGTTGAATTTTGTCAAATGCATCTCCTGCATCTATTGACATGATTTTGTAATTTTTATCCTTCATTCTGATAATGTGCTGTATTGCATTAATTAATTTGCATATATTGAACCATCCTTACATCCCAGGAATAAATTCCACTTGGTCATGTTATATTTTTGATATATATATATCATTTTAATGTGCTGTTGAATTATATTTGCTGGTACCTCATTAAGTATTTTTGCATCAATGATCATCCAGAATATTGACCTAACAATGACCTATCTGAAAAGGCAATTAAGAAAATAATTTTATTTTCAATAGCATCAAAAAGAATAAAATACTTAGGAATAAACTTAACGAAGAGGTAAAAGACTTGTACACTGAAAACTACAGAATATTGATAAAAGAAGTTAATGAAGACAAAAACAAATGGAAAAATCCTATGTTCATGGATTGAAAGGCTTGATATTGTTAAAACGTCCATACTACCCAAACAAAATGAAGATTCAATACAATCCCTGTCAAAATCCCAGTAGCATTTTTATATAACTAGAAAAAAAAGTCATAAAGTTCATATGGAATCAGAAAAGATCCCAAATAACCAAAGAAATCTTGAGAAAGAACAAAGCTGGAGGCATCACGCTTCCTGATTTTGCAATATATTACAAAGTAACAGCAAATAAAACAGTGTGATCCTGGTAGTGACCTCACATGGCAGAAGGGATAGGAGGAGTGAAAAGGGACAAATTCCCTCCAATAAGCCCTTTTTAAGGGCAGCAAATTCCATTCATGAGAGAGGAACCTTCATTAGTGATAATTATATCATCACAAATGCAATTCAGGATCCTGTATTGCATCTTATACCAGAAGAAGAATGTTAATAGGATAATTGGTGAAATTTGAATAAGGTTTTATAGATTAGGTAGTAGTAAACCTTGGATAAGTGCGACCACTATGCACTGAGAAATGTTCCATGTTCATGAATAGGAAGCTCAATATTATAAATACATCAATTTTTCCCTACTTGATCCACAGATTCAACACAATTCTCATCAAAATCCTAGCAAGTTATTTTGTGTATATAGTCAAATTTTTAAATTTTATACAGAAAGACAAAAGACTCACAAGTCAACATGATATAGAAGAAGAAGAAAAATAAACATTTGTACTCCCATAATATGTTGAAATAAAAAAAATTTTTTTTAAATCAAAAATAAATAAATAAATAGGAGTACTGACCCTGTCTAATTTCAGGTCTATCTGTAAAACTCCAGTAATCAAAAAAAGTGCTTTTGGTGAAAGAATAGACAAACAGGTCAGTGGAACAGAATATAGGGTTCAGATATGGACTCATACAAATGTAATAAACTAATCTTGAACAAAGTCACAAAGGCCATTCAATGGAAAATAGATGTTTATTTCAACAAATGGTGTTGGAAAAACTGGACATCAATATACAAAAAAAAATCCTGTCAGAAATTAACTCAAAATGGATTGTAGTCCTAAATATGCAATACCTCAAAGAGCTACAAGTAGAACTACTATTTGATCCAGCAATCCCATTACTGGGCATCTACCCTAAGGAACGAAAGACATTCTATAAAAAAGACATCTGCACTCAAATGCTTATAGGGGCACAATACACAATTGCAAAGATGTGGAAACAACCCAAGTGCCCATCAATACATGAGTGGATTAATAAAATGTGGTATATGTATACCATGGAGTACTATTCAGCTATAAGAAACAATGGTGATATAGCACCTCTTATATTCCCCTGGATAGAGCTGGAACCCATTCTACTAAGTGAAGTATTCCAAGAATGGAAAAATAAACACCACATGTACTCACCATCAAATTTGTTTTAACTGATCAACACTTAAGTGTACATATAGCAATAACATTCATTGGCTGTCGGGCAAATGGGAGGGGGGAGGAGGTGATGGGTATGTACACACATAATGAGTGCAATGAGCACCATCTGGGGGATGGACACGCTTGAAACTCTGACTCAGGTGGGGCAAAGACAATATACATAACCTAAACATTTGTACCCCCATAATATGCTGAAATAGAAAAGAAAAAATAAAATTAAAAAAACCAAATATATATTTTTTCCTAGTTAAAAATTTTCATTATAAATAAAAAGATATAGAAGAATTTCAAAAGCATATTGGTAAGTGAAAGAAGCCAATATGAAAAGGTGACATGCTGTATCATTTCAACTATATGACATTCTGGAAAGGCAAAGCTACAGACATAATAAAAAGATCAGTTGTCCCTGGACATTTGAAGTGGAAGGGAAGGGATGAATAGGCAGAGTACAGGAATTTTAAAGTTTTACCACATTAAAATTTTTTCCTCGTGTTACTGTAATGATGGATACCTGATATTATCCATTTGGAAAAACCCATAGATCTGTACAACACAAAGAGTGACCCTAAAGTAAAATATTAAGTTTAGTTAATAATGTAGTATCAATGTTGGTTCATCAATTAGAACAAATGTATTACACCAATATAAGATGTCAATAATAGTGCATCTGCCAGTGGGGGGAGAAAGGGAATGTATGGGAATTCTCTGAACTTTCTTTTGAATTTTCCTATAAACTTAAAACTGCTCTTAAAAATAAAGTTCATTAATTACAAAAATACGGTGCAAAAACTGTCATTTGATTACCATAAAGTTGTAGTTGATGGGGAAAAAAGAAAACTCAGTCCCTGTAAAAAATTAATGTGTTGCTTGTGCTTTTCTCTTTTGCAATATCATTAACATTAATCCTGTATCAAGAATGCCAAGTATTAGCTGAAAAAATATCTTTATAATACTGGCTCATGCTGAGAATTTATTCATGATTTGATCTTAGTTATTGCCTACTTAGCTTCCCCACAAAAATCTCAGAAAGATAAAAGGGATATACTGTTCAATAGAAACAAGAAACAGAGGGAAGAAAAGATACTAATATATCCATTTTCCTAAGTATTTGAATTGAATTTAAGGTAGTTCTATCTGTAGGAGATGTGATCAAAGAGAAAATGGTTGAAATAATTCCAGTGTCAATGATTTTAATGTAATTTGAACAAACCAGCAATCAGGTTTACACTATTCACTTATTTTCAGTAGGTTTAAGAATAATGACTAATAACAAAACCATAAATGTATAGATTACTTTTTTTTAATGCAGTCAGTAAGGTTAATAGTAGCAGTCTTGAGAACATATCATGAGATAGATAAGTCATGAGTGACTAAGCACATCAATTACAGGAAAATCTCTCTCAATTAGAATCCAGCTCAGTGAATTTTTCCATACTTAATTCAGCTGATAGTCAATAACATGATAAGACAGTATCAAAGATCTGTATTAAAAATCCGCCTTACATTTATGCCTTACAATCAAAACATTTAGACTCATTGTCATAAATCTATTTTCAGAACTCCAATACTTTATGCTCAGAATAGTGGGCCCTCAACACAAAGAGTGACCCTAAAGTAAAATATTACACTATTAGTATACCATAAAAAATACTCAAAACAAGGCATACATGTGACAGTAAGTACAGTGATTGAAAATACAGGTATCTTTTCATGAAAGAAATCAGAAGATTTCAAAATGTGGGACTTTAAAATTTTCTATCAATAATATATTATCTATGTATTTTAACTTGTGAAACATATCATTCAAAATATGTATATGATATGGAAGCCTATTCAACTGGACCTGTGTGTATGAATATCAAACACAAGAAATGATCCTCTTATTTCAAATTATAATTAGGCATATTTTTGTATTTCACCATAATCTAGAAAATGGCCTTCACATGTCGTAGACATTTTCTAAATTAACTTTAACAAAGGTGAAAAGAATTTGTATTGTAATGGTGTGAATATACTGGGTATTCTATGCAGATGGTACTGTTTATTTTAAAAGGTTAGCCCAGTGGATAAACAGAAAAAAAAATAAAGATTTTTGAGCTCCACTCTTAATGTGATTTATCATTATTATTAAGGAATTATGTGAAAAAATAAAATAGATTTTAGAAAGCTGTATTTAATCTACTTACTACCAGAAAGTAAAAGAGGAAAAATAAAAGTGGTTATTTTCAGAAATAATTTGCCAATATCAATTGAAATTTACTAAACTCGACTTCCTATTGGCTGTGCAAATCTTAATTCATACTGTTATTCTAATTCGCTGGGGTTCACAGTTATAGTAATATTTGAATCTCTACATATATGTAATTAAGTCTTAGAACAAAAATTATATCTAAATACTAAAAATTGAATTTTTCCAACTGTGAAAAATCCACCAATTTATTGTGCATTTAACTCTCAAGCAGTATAATGTAACAGAAAAAATATACAGAACATAATATTTCTGTTCTAGTTACAGTTCTGCTTATACTGTTCTCCCTGAACAAGTCCCATAACATCTCTGGCATTCAGTTTCTCCATCAGTAAATGTGGTTCTCAGAATAGTTTATAAGCAAAGTTCAATCTCATATATCCCTGTGTGAACTAAACTTTCTATAATCCATAATGATAGATATTTATATTTCTAAAATATATTCTAAAATAATGTCATAGAATCCCATATTTGATGAAGCCTCATTAGCAAATCCTATTTTCCTTGGGTTATTAGTACATTTTATCGCAAGAGCTCAATTGGATCATTGAGTAAGAATATTGGGATTATGTTCAAATAGGAACAATGTGATTTTCCTCTCATTATCATAGCCTCAAATAAGTGATCAAGAACTAAATCAGAACATTTCACACTATTCTTCGGTGGTGTCACTAGGAGTATAAAGAAAAGTGGATAAACAGAAACTTCCCAAATTGAGGCTCAAAACTATTATTTCTACTATGTGTCTGTCAAATTTCCTGTTTTAGGACAGAAGATTTTAACTAAAAAGAAGCTTTTTTTCCAGTTATATGTAACGGGGCACATTATACTCCAGCAACTTTGGCACTTGAATAAGGAGATTAGAAGTGAAAAATGTTGATGTTTCCTAAATTCTACAATTCCATCAGTATGAGAAGTTTTGAGCAATATCTAAAATGCATTTCTGTGCCCAAATAATAGGTTAGCTGATGAGAATTTGTGGATTATGCTAGATTATTACAATAAAGCTTGTGCTTTGAGTTTCATTATTTCACAAAAACAATAAAAATAAAACATACTTTATTAGGTCAATTGTTACCAATTAGAGGACCCCTACGGCAACTGTTACTTCTTCTGGGCTCTTTTCAAATTCTGTTTATTTTTCCAGGAGCCCTAGCAAAAGAGAAATCTCCTCCCACACACATTAGACCTGTATACATGAGCACTGGAACATTTGCAATGTCTCAAACACATACATGCACACACAGGAGTGCGTGTTCACACACACACACACACACACACACACACACACACACACACACACACGCACATACAAGGACTTTAAGTTTAATCCACCCCCTCATCCTCCCTACCTCCCAGGAAAAACTTAAGGATTTTGGAAAACATGAATAAAAAAGTCCCTTCTTACAAATAAAAAGGTTGAGGATTCCTGCAGTAAGTGAAAACTACGAAGTTAATAACAAACTATCTTTTAAAATATTACATTTTAAGATCAAAGACCTATTAAATTACAGCTATAAAATTTTCCACACGATTTAATTTACTCAAACAGCTTTGTTCTACACTTGTGAAAATAGAATATACTTCAGTAATCAATTACTACAAAGTTTTAAACATGATTTATGATTGTTTTCTTTTCATGTTTTGTGAAAGCATTATGTCCCTCATCAGAAAACTATAGCAAAATGTATATAGAAAAATCAGATGCTATTTCATAGTCGTCTACTCTCAGGAATTTTTCAACCATCATTTATTTTCCCTTTCCTTAGTCTAATTCTGGCCAGTTGCCTGCAGTGCTGGAAATGAGACAACTGGAAGTCACTGAATACTAATCATATTTTTTCAGTAATAATAACCTCCAAATTAGAACAGTAATGCCATGAATGGTACATCACAGCGGTAACAACTCTAAAAAATAGTTATATTTATTAGGTACAATTTTAATAATTTTAAATTGTAACTTTATATCAAAGCTTTCATTTTTTTTTATCAAACTACAGAAATTTTACCTTGCCCTAAAATATCACAATCGCATAAAGAAATACTTGACCAACCAGAGGTTTTCAAATTCTTTTAAAATTACATTGTTTGTTTCCTGGTATTCAGCTTACATGTTTTCCATATTCTAGGTTTATATTAAACAGAGTGTCTCATGGTACATAACTCACTTTGTTCTTTTACTTGCTAGAAGATCATCAATGAAAATATAATCTAATTATATTGAAGGAAAAACAGAATAATCTCTGGTGACTAATGTGCATGGAAATTTCTGGTTTTATGGATGAGGAAAAAAATTTACTTCTTTTACATGTTTAGACTACATAGGAAATATATTTAGAAAAGTAACTTATTTGTAAAATTATTCCAAACAAATAAGTGGAGAATTATTTGAATCTCTGACTAAAGGTAGAAATCAAGTATCATCAATACAGACACAAAAATCAAATCATTTTTACTCACACAGGCTTTCTAGAAATATTATTAAGTGTAAATTTAGTTAAGTAGTCATGGAGATTATTGTTTCTCTAAAACGACAATTATGATGGTACAGGAAGTATGAATAATTCTGGATAAAAGAAAGAGGGATGTATGTGAATTCCCTAAGTCCTACTGGTTAAACTCTAAAGAGATATGATGTTATGTGATGTGTGTATGTCTATGTGTGTGTTTGGTGTGTGTCTGTGTGTGAGAGAGAGAGAGAGAGAGAGAGATCTCGAAGTTTCCACGTAACAAAGTGTACCATAATTTTAAATTATTTCACATATTTTTTTAAAAAATTCTTATACAATGATTTGTGCCCACGCAGAGCATTTGTTAGCTACCCAACTAAAACCAGCATACTTGTATGCTAGTGATGTTGCTTGTATTTATTTAAAATACAATACTCAAGTAACACAGTACTATAAACTAAATCAAGCGTATTTAATATGAATCGATACTTCTAAAGTTAAAGTAATACATATTATCAATGACTTTGAAAATAAAAAGATTTCTCTTTTGTATGATTGGAACGAAGTAGGAGCTTAACACGTTCGTATAGTGTGCACCAACAACCTGCTGCATTTTCATCAAGCTCATGCATACCTTTGGAAGTATTAAAACTATCACATTCAGTCATTCTATCGGCTTTTATCAAGAATTTAGGTCTCAATTAGGAGCTATGCAAAGACAGACTACTCTATGGAGTCCTTTATTTTTACTAGTGGCCTTCCTGTGCTTTGAGCTTCATTATTTCACAAAAACAATAAAAATAAAACGTACTTTATTTTTATTGTTGGTCACATTTTTGGTCCATCCAACTTTGGCTCCATGTTGTTTTACCAAAAGTGCATCTAACTCTTCATATGGTCTTATGACATACAGAATACTGTTTTGCTGGGTTGATATTGATTCACTGTCTAGATCTCAAAGAGAACAAAACTATCTCCATCCATACACACATCTGCCAATGCATAAATATGAAAAAGGCATGAAAAAAGAAAAAAAATCCCCCTTTTCTTTTTAAACTCTAATTCACAGAATCTTGCTATATATACATTCATTTGAAATTATTTAAAAAGTCATGGCATTATAGCTAGAAGCCTGCCAGCAAATCTAGATAATTTCCTGATAATCGATTCCTCAGGATCACACTAACTCTGTGATTTCATAATAATTATATACAATAGCAGATTGCAACTCAAAGTAGTTTTTCTTTTCAGTCCCTTACAAACAATTTTTAGGAATTAAAGAAACTATTCCTTACTTTTACATCTTTGAAAAACCATCTAGACACTTTTTACTATTTTCTACAATAGTTACCTAGCTGAAAGTGAATACTTGGCCACATTATCCTCAGTGTGACCTTGATTTTTTTTTCTTTTTTATTTCAGCATATTACGGGGGTACAAATGTTTAGGTTACATATATTGCCTTTGCCCCACCTGAGTCAGAGCATCAAGCGTGTCTATCCCTCAGATGGTGCTCACTGCACCCATTATGTGTGTATATACCCATTCTCTCCTCCCCCCTCCCATCTGCCCAGCCCCCGATGAATGTTACTACTATATGTGCACTTAAGTGTTGATCAGTTAATACCAATTTGATAGTGAGTATATGTGCTGGTTGTTTTTCCATTCTTGGGATACTTCACTTAGTAGAATGGGCTCCAGCTCTATCCAGGAAAATACAAGAGGTGCTAGATCACCATTGTTTCTTATAGCCGAATAGTACTCCATGGTATACATATACCACATTTTATTAATCCAC
>CAUYSK010041887.1:0-13680 GCA_963575035.1 Avahi laniger | reverse complement strand
CTGCTAGGATGAACCATAAGACATTGAGGGCAACAGATGGTCCAGTATCAGCAATCTCATACAGTTCACCTGACAGATGCAGTTTGAAAGAACCAGATGAACTTACTTAAGTTAATACCTTCTAAGGGAGCTTAGGCGGGGTTAGGAGCTCAGACTCTGGAGTCACGTAGGCTTGAGTTCAAATCCTGTTTCTGCGACTCCCTGGCAATCAAACACGGGCACGTTGCTTCCCCTCGGTGACCCAGGGGAGCTGACAGCACCTGCCGCAGAAGTTGGATGGAAGGATTGAAATTCACAACATGGAGAACACTCAGTGACTGACGGGCGTTTATTACAGGTAGGTCTTTCTGATGTGCTCATGATGGGGTAGATTTACGCAGTGTGTCTTCCTCTGTCTGTTTGGAGGGTGTACTGAAAGCTCACTGGGCACACACTCCGCGCCCAGCACGGTTCTAAGTAGCTGATGTGTATCAGTGTGAGTGCAGACAAGAAATGCAAGCACAGAGAGGCAAGGTAACCTGCCCGAGGTCACACAGCTGGAAAGGGACTGTGCTGGAATTCAAATCGAGGAAGTCTGCTTCCAGAGTCTATAGACAGTTATCCATCAGTATCTTGAGGGGGGGGTTGGTTCTGGGACCCGCCCACAGATGCCAAAATCCAAGGAAAATGGGGTAGTATTTGCATATAACCTACCCACAATCTCCTGTGTACTTTAAATCGTCTCTAGATTACTTATAATGCCTAGTGCAATGTAAGTCTATGTAAACAGTTGTCATACTGAATTGTTTAGAAGATAACGACAAGGGAATAGTCTGTACATGTTCAGTACAGACACAATGTTTTTCAAATATTTTCAGTTAGCGGTTGGTCGAATCTACAAATGCAGAACCCACAGATTCGGAGGCCATAACCTCCCTGCACCTCGCTTCTCTTCTGGTACCTGTAAGCTACTAGGATCAGAACTGGATTTTCAAAGACTGTCTCGGGGGGCAAAGAAGACTTTGGACTGACATCCCCTTCAAGTCTCTCTGGGATCTAACCTCAGCACTCAGAAGAAAACAAAAGCCGTGGGCATTAACCCAGCGCTCACCGTGCAAACATAGCGCATTGCCAAAGCCAAAACAATGCGCATGTCAACAAGGGAGAATTCTGCATTAACTCGTCGTGGAAACACAGATCCGAGGTGGAAAGTCTATATTCGAGTGGCTAAAGGGCTTCCTGGTAATCTAGGCCCAGGGGCCTCAGGTCAAGGCCGCTGGTGGATTCGGTCTTTGACATATTTGGGAGCAAATGGGCGTCTGTCAGGCAACCGCATGCGAATGAGTCAGAAGCGCTTTTAAAAAATTCAAGCGGTCTGCGAAGGCAAGAAACGAAACACCGTGCAGACGCATCAACACTTCGCCACTCCGAGGCAATCTGCAGACGTTCTCTGATGTGAATCCCATAAACTCAGATGCGGAGCCCTGAAATAATCGTTCTGTCCTTATTTTATTACAGTTTTGGAACTCAGAACACGTAAGTCTGCTCAACAAACTGATTTTGACTAACAGTTTCAGGGCCTGAACATAACTGGGCCAAGCTCTAAAGAACGAAGATTTAAATTTAAGCTGGAGATGCTATTGGTTCTGCGGATCTGACGTGGGTCTGATGGTTTCCGGGTAGGAACTCCTTCTGCCAGCAAAGCTGCCTCTGCCCTATCCAAGGGAGGAACTGGCTAATGGTTTATAAACTGAAGGTTGTAGGTACTGCCTTTAAGAATCTGAGAGCATAATTACATAACGAGTCTGTTGAGTAAAAACTCTCATTGTCAAAACAACAAATGCTGGCGTGGATGCAGAGAGATAGGAACACTCACACGCTGCTGGTGGGACTGCGAACTAGTGCAACCTCTGTGGAAAGCAGTATGGCGATACCTCAAAGGACTAAAAATAGAACTACTATTTGATCCACCCATCCCACTACTGTGTATTTCTATTTTTTATAGAAAGGCATTCTATAAAAAAGATACCTGCACTCGAACATTCACAGCAGCACAATTCACAATTGCTAAGATGTGGAATCAACCCAAGTGCCCATCAGTTCCATGAGCGGATTAATAAAATGTGGTCTATGTATACCATGGGGTACTACCCAGCCCCCCCAAAATGGTGATCTAGCACCTCCTGTATTATCCTGGATGGAGCGGGAGCCCATTCTTCTAAGTATCACAGAATGGAAAAACATCCTGTCAAATTGGTACTAATCGATACACACTTACGTGCATATATGAAGGTAACATTGATATAGGGTACTGGGCAGGTGGTAGGGGAAGGAAGGGATGGGTAAATTCACACCTAATGGGCGTGGTACGCACCATCTGGAGAATGGGCACACTTGTAGCTCCGACTCGGGCTGTGCAAAGGCAATTTATGTGACCAAAGTGTTTTGTACCCCTGTAATATTCTTAAATTAAAAAAAAGAAAAAAAAACCTCTCATTGTCTGTGTAGGAATCCTGGCATTCAATTGGAGTAGAGGATAACTCACTTCCTGTCTTCTGATTTTTCTCTTTTCTTTAAAGGGTATTTCTTTCAAATCCTTCTCTCCTTGAGAGGCGCTCAAACATTAATATAGATGTAAACTCACCATCCAGACCTCTCTTCGATTTTTGCTTAGATAAATTGAGCACCCCAAAAATTCTGAGCATTTTTTTTTTGGTTTTACAATTGCATTCAATTAAATTGCTTGAGGTTCAACTGTTGCTTCCGTTACTATCCACAATTTACTAGATAATTTTCCGTGCTGATGTGGTTAGTGTTTCCTCATAGCCAGTTGTATCCTGTTTCCACGAACAAGTAGTTTTCGGAATGGAAAAGAATGTGTAGAAACAACTCATAATATTTTGTCTTCTTCCCAAAGCACTAATTATTATAGTTAATAACAATGTACCGCATACTTGAAAATTGCTAAGAGAGTAGGTTTTAAATGTTCTCCCCACAAAAAAATAAGTATGTAAGAAAATGCATATGTTCATTAGCTTGATTTAGTCGGTCCACCATGTATACATATATCAAAATATCATGGTGTATGCCATAAATATGCACAATTTTTATTTGTCAATTAGAAAAAAAGAATATAATGGGGGCATAGCACTAATTGTGAGATTTTCCTCTCGAAGTGTTCATGGTGGGCTGGGCGGGAAGATTCTTAGGAAACCAAGACAGCTTTTCCTACGTATTCTTTATCAGGAGAAGTAAAACAAATTTTCAGTCTGGCATACAGAGGCAAGTAGATACCATTAGTAGGTGACTTTCCTGAACGAATTAGTCCTGTTTCTCTAGATAGTATGTTACTTTATGACTCTAAATGAGAGATGCTCAGAGAAACTGTTACCATTTGAACTACATGCTCATCTACTCAAAATGATAAACGAAACCAGTTTTTTAAGTGGCCAGATAGCATTTTCCATGTGCGTTCCTTTATCGTGCTGGAGTGATTGGACCTACGGAGGCTAATGCGAAAATACATTAAGACGAAACTGTGAGGTGATCATTTTTAATTCGCAAGGGGAATGCATCATACTTTCACTCTTGCAAATCATTCTCCAAGCCAGTCCCTTCTGTCTGAGGCCAGGTGGTCAGCCGTAAGGGAAGAAGGTACACTAATGAGACGCTGATGTTCTAGATTTCGAGGCTGTGGCTAATGATGACAATGTCTAAACGCTGTCCCTACGAGTCCATCCGAGGAGTTAATTAAATGTCAGCCAACAGCCTCAGTTGGTGATTGGAATGAAACTTCTGAAGTTGAAGCATAAAGATAGTTTTCTTAGGCTGGGCATGGTGGCTCATGTCTGTAATCCCGGCACCATGGGAGGCTTAGGCAAGAGGATCACTTGAGGCTGGGAATTTGAGACCAGCCTGGGCAGCAAAGCAAGATCCCCCTTCTCTAAAAAAAACTTTTTTCTTTAATTAGACACATCCCTGTAGTCCCAGCTACTCCTGGGGTAGGGGTAGGGATGGGAGCTGGGGATGGTGAGGTGGGAGGAGCCCTTGAGCCCAGGAGTTTGAGGTTACAATAAGCTCTGATTGTGCCACTACACTCCAGCCTGGGCAACAAAGCAAGACCCTGACTATATTTAAAAAAAAAAAAAAAAAGATAGTTTTCTTAATTATCTCCTTTCCCAGAAGCTTGTATCCGTGGCGCCTCTTTGCCAGAGTTCACATCCAGTCATTCTGGGGATCCTACCACTTTGTGGCACAGGGCAGAGCTTGCCAAGTCTTTCTGGTGGCAATTTGGGGCCAGAGGTAAGGGGCAGCTGGAGGAGGCCAGGCAGCTGCTGGGACTGCAAGATCACGCGGGCCTCCCTGCTCCGCTCTGTGCGGAGGGAGCGCTCCCTGATGGGCAGGGGACACCGTGTCCTGCTAATTTGGGCGTGTGGCTGCTCTAACCCCCCTCTGTCCACTGCCTCTCATTCTTCTCTCTCTCTTTTTTTTTTTTGCGACAGAATCTCGCTCTGTTGCCCGGGCTAGAGTGCCGTGGCATCAGCCTCGCTCACAGCAACCTCAAACTCCTGGGCTCAAGCGATCCTCCTGCTTCAGCCTCCCGAGTAGCTGGGATTACAGCACGTGACACCATGCCCGGCTAATTTTTTCTACTTTTAGTAGAGACCGGAGTCTCACTCTTGCTTAGGCTGGTCTCGAACTCCTGACCTCAAGTGATCCACCTGCCTCGGCCTCCCAGAGTGCCAGGATTACAGGCATGAGCCATTGTGCCCTTCTCTGAACATCTTACCTTCCCCAGAATGTCTGCTACACATTGCACCATTCTGTGCTGGTTTTGAATTCACTGTTGGCATTAAGGCAGCAAACACTGTTTTCTGTGCCAGGGTGACGCCGAAGACCCTCCTTTCTGCTCCGTCACCCGGCGTCTCCAGAGATAATATTTAGAGGGAACGTGTTTTGCTCAGTAAACAGATTGATTGGTTTACAGGCAGTAGTTGGTCAATTGAATTGCAGGCTCTTTGCTTAGGTCACCGCAGTGGAGCTAGGGATAAAACCCCCATCTAAGGAGGGGGCGGCGTGCAATGTGAATTTGAGGAATTTACTGTCGTGCAACTGGCTCAAAGGTCCAGGAAATCACTTCATCCAAGAGATTGAGCTCTGAGAGACTGAAAGTTACATGATTAAGCCCAGACAGGCGGCCAAATGCTCAAAGCCTCAGGATTAAAAAGTGGTGAGGGGGAAATAGAGTTCCTTTGTCGCAGCTCCTAGGCTGCTGTGCAATTTTCTGTGGCTCACGGCCACGTACAACCAAACGAACACAAGTGTTGCTGGCTTGCTGGTTTCGGGCTGAATTAGCTAGTCAGAAATTTGGCCAATTTTTTTTCCTCTCTGAGCTTCGCAGACTCCGACTCCAAAGAAACTTGCAAATACATACGGTAGAGCAGCACCGAGAAAATATAACTGCATTGGTATCCTCGAAATTGCAGTGTTTGTCTTTAGGTTTAATGTTGAACCCTGAGGATCTGAGTTTCGTTATGTCAGACACACGTTTAGCTGCCGTCCGTCCACTCAGTAGATGTACGGGTTTTGACTTACCGCGCCTGGCAAAAATAATTGTACAGGGGGATGTTCTTTATTCCAAACTTTTCTTGGATGATAAAAGACCATTTGGTCAGGCGGATTGCTAAATTAACTTGCCCTGAATCAAGCTAAGTGTATTGATTTTTTTTGTTTTGTTTTGTTTTTTAGACAGAGTCTGGCTCTGTTACCCTGGCTAGAGTGCCGTGGCGTCAGCCTAGCTCACAGCAACCTCAAACTCCTGGGCTCAAGCGATCCTCCTGCCTCAGCCTCCCAGGTAGCTGGGACTACAGGCATGTGCCACCATGTCTGGCTAATTTTTTCTATATATATATTTTTTTAGTTGTCCAGATAATTTCTTTCTATTTTTAGTAGAGACGGGGTCTCGCTCTTGCTCACTCTGGTCTTGAACTCCTGACCTTGAGTGATCCACCTGCCTCGGCCTCCCAGAGTGCTAGGATTACAGGCGTGAGCCACCACGCCAGGCCAGTGCATTGATTTTTAAAGGTTGTTGACCACTGACATTTTTAGGAGTGTTTTTTTTAGCCAAGCTAATAAAGCACTCTTAAAATAGAAATTTGATGATAACCACATTCTAAGCCTGATAAGTAAAAATACACACTGTAAAGCTCCACCCATTAGCCACGAAAGGAAAAATTATAGCATATATATATATATATATATACATATATACACACACACATATCTCCTTTTAGCTGAAATCCTATAATTTGTTGTGTATAATCATGGAATAAGAACAAATAAGAAAATGGTTTAGGATCTGATGAAATTTTAGCAATCAAATATGCTACAGTGGTCTGTGGCTTTAAACTTTAAATAAAGTTTAAAAGAAAATTGCCCTGCCCTGATAGGTAGTACATGTATACAGACACGCTCTATTTTGCGTTTTCAAATGAATAAAATTCTGATGCACAGGACTTCGCCTCGAATGGCCAAAGCCTTCTTTGGCTATACAAGGTGTGATCTTTTTGCCAGGAGGTTTCAAAATCCATGTCACATATACCTGAAAAACATGAATGCTTGATTGGCCGGTTTTCCTTACGTGATAACAAAATGATCTGTTCTCTAGACTCTCATTTTTATCATTGGCAGGAATGTGACTGTACTCTAACCAGAAGGACATCTGTTAGCAATTTGCAGTCTCTGAGTGGCCCACAGTTTTATAGAGCTTCGTCTGAAACTCTGATTCATTTTTTAAAAAGTTAACTAACGCACGTGGGGGCAGGGACAGCCAACTCCACAATGGGGGACCGCGGAGCAGTGGTTTCTCCCAGCCTGCGCCAGAGTCCCTGCTCTGCCCTGCAGGGTGGGTCATGATGAATTCGGGGTCTCTGGGCTGCCCAGAGTGGGGGCCATATGCAGTGTAGCTGCCCATGTCGGGTCTGAGATTTGCTGCTGAGAATTTGATCTCCTGCCTAGTCATCCTACTTTTTGGTTTCAAAAACTTTTTTTTTTACTATCTTCTTAATCTCCCCGAGGGGTATATTCTGACTTGACACAAGAAAGTTTCCAAAGACATACAACTGGAAAACACACACACACCCTCACAGGTACACACTCACACACACGTGCACAGGTACGCTCACTCACACCTGCACCCTGGGACTGAAGGGAAAAGCCCAAACCTTGGACCCCCGCAGACATGACTTCAGATCCAATTCAGTTATTCCAAGCTCTAAGACTTTAGGGAAATTAATAACTTTCTCATTTCTTTATTTGTAAAATGAACAGAATACTTAATAGAGGTGGCGTGGTACATGCAATGTTCCTGGAACAGAGAGGAGTATTATTTTATGAGGCCGGGGGTACTCCCCACTGCCCTGTGTTGTGCTGCTGTTCGTTGGAAGGTCTGTTTTGGGCCATGATGTTTGCACAGATGCATTCAGAGGACAGATTTGGAAATTAGGGCTTAGCATTCCGGTTATTTCTTTTTCCTGCCACCAGAAGAAAAACAAGTGATAAGCCTGTTATGAGTTTTATTAGTCATGCGCTTTCCTCTCCACCTTGTATCTGCACGGGCTTACAGTGGAAAGAGTCCGGTGGCTATCGGCTGGGTGAGTTTGGGAGAGTTGCTCCATCTCTTTCAGCTTGGGTTTGCTCGGATAAAAAATTGTAGAAATTAACATCTAACTTGCAGGGTCACTTTGGGAGGATAAATAACACACGTAACACGAACGGTTGCTACTTTTCACCCTTTTATTGCTAATATTTCTAAGGACTGTCAGCAATGCCTCAGAGGGTGCTCCCAAAGAAGGGAGGACAAATGAATTATGTGACATGGTGACATCCTCAACAATGAAGGGAAATACCATTTGGCTGGGCCTATGGTAGTTTTCCAAGAAGAAATATTTCCAAATCGTTGCATGATCTACTTTTGTTTTTCGGGTTTTTTAAATCTACTCTGTGGGTGGACAAAATATTTAAATGCTCATCCACCCCCTTCATCTCCAGTCATCTGTATCCTCAGGAACTACAAACACATTTTACTAAGCAGATCAGTATAGCAATAAAATATATATATATATTATTATTATTCAAAAGGGAAATGTGACTAATTCACCACATTTAATCAGACATCTTTTTTTTGAGACAGAACCTCACTCTGTTGCCTGAGCTAGAGTGCCATGGCATCGTCATAGCTCACAGCAGCCTCAAACTCCTGAACTCAAGCAAGCCTCCTGCCTCAGCCTCCCGAGTAGCTGGGACTACAGGCACATGCCACCACACCCGGCTAATTTTTTCTATTTTGGTAGAGACGGGATCTCGCTTTTGCTCAAGCTGGTCTTGAACTCCTGACCTCAAGCGATCCTCCACCTCCACCTCGACCTCCCAGAGTGCTAGGATTACAGGCGTGAGCCACCGCACCCAGCCGATCTCCTGTTTTTCTAATTTGCCTGTGTGCTGTCTTCTACCCAAGGTGGCAGAGACAGTGGCAATCTGCCAGCCCCATCCGAGGGAAGGCCAGCGCAGGTCTGAGCAAGCCCTCTGCAAGCCGGCTGTCACTCCGTGTCCTGGCTGAGCTGAGCCATGCCTCTTCTAATCCTGGGAGAGCCGGCATCTAGGAAGAGGTCAGCGTCGATCTTTCATAACACAGACTGAAAATCTCCTGATTCTTTGCTTCCTACCTTGTTTCTATCTGTAAACTTGGTTTTCTTTTCCTCTGAAAATTCCCCATGAAACCACACCCTTCTCCTGTCATCCCTCTGTGCTCATCACACGATTCACCTTTGCCTGTATGATAAAGTGTCCCCGGCCCCAGGAAGGGGAAAGGGGAACAGAATAACTCAAAAATCAACTGATGTACAAATCCAAACAACCTTCGGCGGGAGTGGGTGAACTTTTATACTCGTCCACGCCCAAGCCTGGCAGAAGGCAGACGCCCTGGGAGCGTCGGGAGGAGCTGGCCAGGTGCTGAGCGCTCAGAGGCCAGGTGCCCAGGAGTCAGGGGTGACAGCACTTCCCCGGAGCTGGATCAGACCAGCCCAGGAGCAAGAGCTGCCTGAAGCAGGAGAACTGCTAGAGGAAGCTTCTTCCAAAGGGTAGTGACCGCTAAGTTCTGCCTGCCGGGTTCTGATCAGGTGCAGGGCAGTGAGAGGGACGTGGGAATAACCAATAATTCTTGGCACTGAGACCTGGGTTCACACGCATGTACTCAACCAGGTCTAGCTAAAAATGGGGAGAAATCCCTGAAATACTGGCTAGTCGAGTATGTCCTGAGAACCCGGCTGTCATGATTTAGAGACAAAGCGCTCTTTGGCTGGGTGTGGTGACTCACACCTGTAATCCCAGCACTTTGGAGGCCAAGACAGAAGGATCACTTGAGGTCATGAGTTTGAGACTAGACTGGGCAACATAGCAAGACCCCATCTCTTGTTCCAAAAAAATGGAACAATTAGCCAGGCGTGGTGGCACATGCCCATAGTCCCAGCTATTCGGGAGGCTGAGACAAGAGGCTGGCTTGAGCCCAGGAGTTTGAGGTTGCAGTGAGCTGCGATGAAGCCACTGTTCTCTAGCCTGGGCAAAAGAGTGAGATTCTGTCTCAATAAAAATAAATCACCATATAATCCAGCAATCATAGTCCTTGCTAAAGAGTTGAAAACTTATATCCACATCAAAACCTGCATGTGGATGTTTGTAGCAGCTTTATTCTTAATTTCAACACATGGAAGCAACCAAGATGTTCTTCAGTAAGCAAACGGATGAACTATGGTACATCCAGACAGTGGAATATTATTCAGTGCCAAAAAGCAATGAGATATCTACTTCCAAATAAGGTCACAAATGAAAAAATAAAAATAATAAAAAAAAAAGAAATGAGCTATTAAGCCACGGAAAGACACGGAGGAACCTTCAATGCGTATTACTTAGGGAAAGAAGCCAACGGAAAAGGCTACATACTGCGTGGTTCCAACTATATGACGTTTTGGAAAAGGCAAGACTATGGAGACAGTAGAAAGATCAGGGTTTCCAGAGGTCAGGAGGAAGAGGAGGGTGTATTCAGGCAGAGCACAGAGGATTTTTAGGGCAGTGAAAATATTCTGTGTTATACTTTAATGGTGGAGACATATCATTATACATTCGTCCAAATCCATAGAATGGACAACACCAAGAGTGAACCCTAATATAAACTATGGACTTTGGGTGACGATGTGTCAGTACATTCATCAAGTGTAACAACTGCACCATTCCGGTGGGGGGTGTGGAGACAGGGCGTACGTGAGAAACGTCTGCACCTTCTTCCCAATTTCACTGCGAATCTAAAACTGCTCTGAAAAAATAACGTCTTTACGAAAAAAGAACCTCAACCCTTATCTTACACCATACAAAAAAATTAGCTTGAACTTAATCAAAGACCTGTATAGAAATGATGAAACTTTCAAATTTCTAGAAGAAAATCTGTGCTTACTTGGGGTAGGCAATGATCCTTTAAATAGGACAAAAGAATCTCAAACCACGAAAGAGAGGAATTGATAAATGGTATTAATACTTCGTCAAAATTAAAAACTTCTGTTCCTTCAAAGCCATTATTAGAAAATGAAATGGCAACCCATTCTGAGGAGGAGAAAATATTTGCAACCCATATATCTGACAAAGAACATGTTTCCAGGCTATATAAAGGACTCTTATAACTCTATAATAAGAAGGGGGAAGAAAAGCTTAATTTAAAAATGTGCAAAAGATTTCAACTGACACTTTACAAAAGAAGACATAGGAATGAACAATAAGAACATTAAAAGATGCTCAATTATTATTAATCATCAGACAAATGTAAATTAAAGCACAATGAAAACTCTATACACGCCCTAGAATGGCTAAAATTAAAGACTGACCAAACCAAGTGTTGACAAGACTATGGAGCAACAGGAACTCTCATATACATATATGTGGGAATGTAAAATATGGTACAACCAATTTGGAAAACAATTTAGCAATTTCTGACAAAGTTAAGAATATGCTTATGATATGACCCATTGATTCTACTCTTAGGCATTTACCCAAGAACATTAAAAACATTTATCCATAGAGACTTTTACGTGAATAGTCCTAGTAGCTTTGTTTGTAATAGCCAAAAACCAGAAACAACTCAAATATCTATTGACTGGTGAATAAGATACACGAATTGTGGTACATCCATACAATGGAATACTACTCAACGGTATCGTGTAAAAAACAGATACACAAAATAACATGAATCGGCCAGGTGTGGTGGCTCACACCTGTAATCCCAACACTCTAGGAGACCAAGGTGGGAGGATCACTTGAACTCAGGAGTTCGAGACCAGCCTGAGCAAGAGCAAGACCCCAGCTCTACTAAAAATTGAAGAAATTAGCCGGGCATGGTGGTGCACACCTGTAGTCCCAGCTACTTAGGAGGCTGAGGCAGGAGGATCACTTGAGCCCAGAAGTTTGAGGTTGCTGTGAGCTGGGCTGACGCCACGGCACTCTAGCCCAGGCAACAGAGCAAGACTCTGCCTTAAAGAAAGAAAAAGGACACAAATCAGGCTCAAAAATTTGCTAAGTAAAAGTAACAAGGCACAAAAAAGTACATACCATAGGATTACATTCATAAGAAATTCTAGAAGAAGCAAGCCTAATCAGTCTATAGTTGCTGCCTGTCGGGAAGCTGGTATGAGGTTTTCTGCCAAGGGATATGAGGAAACTTTCTGGAGTGATGGAAATATTCTGCATGTTGATTGTGGTGGTGAGCACACAGATGTCTAAATCTGTCAAAAGTCTTCTATCTGCACACTTTAAATGGGTTCGTTTTTATCGTAAATCGACTTAAGAAAAGATGAGCAAGGCTAGGCTTCTTTCTGCCGAATGGTAAACAAACTGCAGGGGAGGCTGTGCTCCCGCAGCAGCGGTGGGCTGGGCGTGGGTGTGATTATTCAGCCCCGTCTGCGACTACGTTTCATCAGGGAGAAATGGTAGAGGTTGCTATGACTGCAGATCTAGGCCACCTTTTTCAATATCAGTAATAAAAGAGGTACTTTCCAAAGTACTATATAACATACGGATGGAAACGTTTATTTATTTATGTCCCCGCCCCTCCCCCGCCTCCCCCGTGCTGGAATGTAAGCTGTGCAAGAACAAGGTTTTTCATCTGCTTCTGTTCATAGTACGTAGCAGGCAGCCGTGAGATATGCTAGGCGCCCATCTGCCGTCTTTTCTGCTTCAGTTCTCCTTTTGCTCCAAACTCAGAAGGGGAAGATGGGTTGTTATTTGTCTCCTAAAACTCCAACAGCCTCCTCCTGCAAGATACTAACAATAACGACAGCGTAGCAATAAACCATAAATCGGCCAGCATCTATGGGGTGTTTACTGTGTGTCAGTTTGACATCATGTGTAAAAATGTGTATATATGTTCTATCTTTCGTTCCTCATAATAACCCAATAAAATGGGTACTACTGCGATTCCCATTTTGAAAATGATGAAACCAAGGTACAGTGAGGTTAAGTGACTCACCCACAGTCACACAGTTAGTAGGTGGCAGAACTGGATTTTGATTCCAAGTAATTGAATCCCAAAATGATGGGCTTAATACTCCTTCCATTCTTGTGTGGCTCCATTTCATTGTCCCCACTATAGACTGAACAAGAATTTTTTTTTTTTTAAATCTACATGTGCTTATAAAGCCATGCATGGCCTGGTCCTCGCTATCCTTTTCAATCTCGTGGGAGCCATCTTCCTCCTCACTATTCCCGGACCACCCTGACCTTATTTGGAGTACATCAAATGGCTTCCTGCCTCAGGGCCTTTGCACATGCTGTTTTCTTTGCACGAATCCCCTCCCCCATGCCTACACAACTCATTCCTCAGGCTCTGTTGAAGTATCACATTTTTATTTTTATTTTATTTATTTATTTTTATTCAGGAAGAGTCTTCAAACTAGCTTGTTTCCTTCCTTCCTTCCTTTTTTCCTCTTTTCTCTGTTTCTCTCTTTTTCTCTTCCTTTCTTTTGAAATACCACATTTTTAGAGAGGCCTCCCTGACCCCTTCTTTACAAATCCAAGCAGATCTCCCTATTACTCTCTTTCATTTTTACCTGGGTTTTACAGCCATAGCGCTTACCACGATTTGAAATAATCTTTCTATTTCTGTGTGTAACTGGTATATCCTGCTTCGCCAGCTTGGAGTGAAAATTAATTCACAACACTTCACTCTTCAAGCCAGAACTGGCTCTAGTTTTCACTTGCCAGATTTCCAGGAAGCTCTTTGGGTCTCTTGGGTTTTTCTCCTTCCATCAAATTGCCCAAAAACTTCATGGATTTACTTAGCTCGAAGGAGCCAATTCTGATCCCAAATACTTTGAGAAGAATAAGACAGAGCCTCCAATCAGTTCACTAGTTTACTGTTAAAAAAAAAAAAACTGTGATTGCCTTTATAAAAACTGACCTTGGATGGGCGTGATGGCTCACGTCATTAATCCCAGCACTTTGGGAGGCTGAGGCTGGAGGATCGCTTGAGACTAGGTGTTCCAGACAGCCTGGGCAACATAGATGTCTTCTCTAAAAAAACATTTAAAAATTATTTGGGAATCTTGGTGCATGCCTATAGTCCCAGCTACTCGGAAGACTGAGGCAGGAAGATTGTGTGAGCCC
>CAUYSK010041886.1:0-43072 GCA_963575035.1 Avahi laniger | reverse complement strand
TTTTTAGCTCTCTGAGGTATCTCCAAATTCTTTTCCACAGAGGTTGCACTAATTTGCAGTCCCACCAGCAGTGTAAGAGTGTTCCAGTCTCTCCACATCCTCGCCAACATTTGTTGTTTTGTGATTTTTTTGATAGAGGCCAATCTCACTGGGGTTCCATATTTATTTTTAATGGACATTTTTTACTCAAAAGATTGGCTCATCAGAATTGTGACCTGGTTCTGAAAATTCTCCTTGTTGGAATGTTTGTATATTATGAAATGACAAATTAAAGGTTGAGATGCCATACAGTGTGTATTTTCAGGAAAAAAAAATTGGCTTAATTTTTATTTGATGAGGGAGGGTTCCATTTTCTAAAATGAAAAACTACTATGTTTAAATGAGCATATAAGTGTAGATATAGATATAAACATGTGAAGGTAAGTATATTTGTGAAGCTGACTATTTATTATCCACCTGGTCTTCACTATTGTTTATACTTGCCAGATTCTTTAAGCACCTACTGTTATACTTGCCTCAGCATGTTTTCCTGTGGGGTAAATCTGTTACTCCCAAGTTAATTGAACTTTGGGTTCTTAGAAGGGATTATAAAGCCAGGAGACCTCCCTTGTGACTTTTCATGGCCTTGATATGTTGAATCTCTTTGTCTCTCTCCCCTTAGGTCAGCACATGTGCTTATATTACCCAGAAGGTGGAATTTGCTGGCATCAGGTAGCTATTATATCACTCTTGACTTATCTATGCAGTAACTGGGCTACATAAGGCATTTGAATCATAAGAATATTGACCTCCAGGCTCATCTTGAACTCTTGGGCTCAAGTGATCCTCCCACCTCAGCCTCCCAAAGTTTTGGGATTGCAGGTGTGAGCCACTGCGCCCAGCCCTAGAATCCTTTTGTAAAGAACTTTTTACATCAACTAGGGCTATTTGATTAGTCTGAAATACTGATCCTAAAAAGAAAGAAAGTATAAAGTATTCCTTTCCCTCCTCCCCCAAAAAGGATTTTTTTTCTTTATTTCCCCAACCTCCAGGACTTTGAGTTGAAAAAAAAAAGTGTTTTAAAGGTTGTTGGGTGGTCAAAATTCTTTTAAAACTCCAAGCAACTAAGGCACAACCCAAGTGATTAATCTCAAGCAGAACAAAATAATGCAACCTAGATTCATGCCTCCAATATA
Organism: Avahi laniger; assembly: GCA_963575035.1. Lineage (NCBI taxonomy): Eukaryota > Metazoa > Chordata > Mammalia > Primates > Indriidae > Avahi > Avahi laniger. The sequence goes on along the minus strand of CAUYSK010041886.1, from coordinate 41,897 downwards.
AGCATGTCTGCTGGATGGTAAACCGAGGGTCAGGAAACCTGGATCTACTCCTGCAGTGCCAGTGATTAGCCATGACTGTGAGCAGTAATTAGGGTGATATTGGGCAAGTCAGGTGAACTCTCAGTCTCCACATCTGCAGCATGGAATGGTTGGTTTAGAATCTTTTTCTGTCAGGCACTAGATAATAAATATTTTAGACTTCATGGACCACTTAGATCTCAGGTCTCTGTTGTATATTCTGTGTGTGTCTATGTGTTTAAAAATGTAACAACCATTCATAGCTGTGGACCATACAAAAACAGGAGATGGAGTGGATTCGGCCTGTAGGCTATATATAGTTTGCTGAGCCCGATTTAGAAAACCTCTTGGATCCCTTTCATTCTTAAATTCCTTGTTTCTCTTTGTAAATGCTCCATACACATGGTGCTAGATAGAGAAAGAAAACCCTGACTCAATGTCAGTTTTAGAGTTTTCAAGATCTGTCCCAGTATTTTGCTCAGGCATGGTTAAATGTAAACCACAAAGTCTTCTATCCTTTCTCCAGAAGACTTACAGTATTTCTTTCTTTCTTTTTTTTTTTTGAGACAGAGTCTCACTCTGTTGCCCGGGCTATAGTGTAGTGGCATCAGCCTAACAGCTCACAGCAACCTCACACTCCTGGGTTCAGGCAATCCTACTGCCTCAGCCTCCCGAGTAGCTGGGACTGCTAATTTTTTGTATATATTTTTAGTTGTCCAGCTAATTTCCTTCTATTTTTTAGTAGAGACGGGGTCTCGCTCTTGCTCAGGCTAGTTTTGAACTCCTGAGCTCAAACAATCCTCCTGCCTCGGCCTCCCGGAGTGCTAGGATTACAGGCTTGAGCCACCACACCCGGCCAACTTACACGATTTGTATTATACATTGGATCAAAGTTCACTTTGTCTTGCTAACTACATGAATGCATGAACAAAAAAGATGTTCTGGGCCTCACGTGAGGAAAGGAACGTATAATAATTATTTGTATAGTTAATGTCATGAATTTTTAAGGAATTTCCCTGTAATTTAACTTTCAACCTGGTAATTAGGTAGATAATTAAGGACACAGGAGACAGTTTCATTATCTTGAGACCCTGCCTTTGAAATATTATTTTTTCTTAAAAGATAAATATTTTTATTTTCTCTGAGGAAATTCACAGTGTATTTTTTTTTTTTTTTTTTTTGAGACAGAGTCTCACTGTGTTGCCTGGGCTAGAGTGCCATGGCGTCATCCTAGCTCACAGCAACCTCAAATTCCTGGGCTCAAGCGATCCTCCTGCCTCAGCCTCCCGAGTAGCTGGGACTACAGGCATGCGCCACTATGCCCGGCTAATTTTTTCTATATATTTTTAGTTGTCCAATTAATTTCTTTCTAATTTTAGTAGAGACAGGGGTCTCACTCTTGGTCAGGCTGGTCTGGAATTCCTGAGCTCAAACAATCCGCCCACCTCGGCCTCCCAGAGAGCTAGGATTTCAGGCGTGAGCCACCGCGCCCGGCCTGTATGTGATGTTTTGATATACAGGTTGAGTATCTCTAATCTGACAATCTGAACTTTTTGAGCGCCACCGTGACGCTCAAAGAAAATGCTCATTGAAGTATATAGGATTTCTGAATTAGGAATACTGAAAAGATAAGTATAAGGCAAATATTCTAAAGTCTGAAAACATCTGAAATCCAAAACCGTTCTTTCTGGGCCCCAAACATTTCAGATAAGGGACACTCAACCTGTATTTGCATACCCACTGGCCATCAGAAAAATTAACATTTTTGCTAAATTGTGACTGGTCAGTTGACAGTAACTGATCAATATTAATGCACAAGTTTATCTCCTTTCACTGTCAAGGACAAAATTTAAATTTTATTTGTGCTGGTCCTTATTTCTAGGGAAGGTTACACATTTAGGCACATAATTTGGTATCCTGAAGGTATTAGTCCAAATAATCCAGCATTGTTACTTTACTAAGTGAAGTTTCTCTCTGAAGATTTTTCATGTCCTAATGGAATTACGCTATTTAGAAAATTCTCAGTATTTCTTAGTATCTTTGAAATTTGGGGAATTAGACTCATCTAGATTAATATGTGCTAGAAATCACTGCCTGTAAGACCTTGGACAAGTTTCTCTAACTCTCCAGTCCTTAGTTACCTCAGCTACAGAATGGGAATGATAATGGTATAATCACATTATTATAACAGGTTATTGAGACCATCAGATGAGTTAAATATGTAAAGTGCTTCAAATTGAGCCTGGTACATAGTAAATGCTCTGAAGTGTCAATTATTAATCACTTGCGATTTCCGAACTGGAAATTTCTTACAGTTGTACCCAGTAAGTTTTAAATCATAATAAGCCTTCCAATTTGATTTTATTTTTTTTGGTTGATAATTCTGTGGTATAATTCTCTCCCTTCATTTCTCTCTATTGTATGTAAATTACATTTGCATAGAAAGTCTTCTCTTTTAAGAAGTTTTTATTCTTTTACTTTATCCTCTCTTTAGCACTATAGTAAGTGGTTTCTTACTATTTATTTATTCCTTAGAACTTTACCTAGAGAAGCTTTTTTTTATTTTAAGCTGTGATATAATAATGGGTCACATTACATTCATTGAGTTTATTTTCTCTGAATTACAGGTTATTTTAGGTAGAATTTGTCTCCGGTTTTTTTCTTGGTGCTCAAGTCTCAAAGAAACATGTTTTCGGCCCTGATCATGATAAATATTGGGTTTTTAAATGACATCACGAGATACATATTTCTCGGATACAAAAGATTGTTATGTTCTTTTGGCCAGAAGAGACTCTTCTTCCTGGGAAATGTAGCCACAAAATGCTGGGTTTGAGTTTTATTAATATCCTTGTAGATTGAAAACAAAATGTTTTCCCTCTAAGTTTTTGTTCTTTTCCATTTGGCAAACCCGGTGATTTGCCACATGAGCCAATGTTGTGCACTAGCAGCCCTGGTGATATCATCTGGAATGTGTGCGATCCCTGGGAACAAATAACATGTTGAAAAATAGTTTGCTTTGAGGCAGTAGGATCACTTATGCACCTTACAGCACATGCTGAATATCTCAAGCCATTTTCCTTTTCTAAAAATAATGTTAAGGCAGGCTGCCTCTCCCATAATTTTTGGCCCAAATAATAATAATAATAACAATGATCAGAAAAGATTTTTATAACTTTTATAACTCTCAAATGCCTATAATTTGAGTCAGATTTTCAAAATTATTTTAAAATTTGATCTGATGATATAGCAAATATCTATGCCACAAGAATGTCTTTTTTTTTTTTTTTGAGGCAAATTAGTAGGTTATACTTAATCAAGAAAAAGATCAGACCTTTAAAACTTGGCTTACATATGTATCTTTGTTGCTATATTTTTGCCATTCTTAAAAACTGTTCATTGACTAAATGGTGCACAGTTTTAACAGGTTAGGATGATGACTGAAATTGGACTGTTCTCAAACTGCTTTCCAGCTGACATTTCACTGAAGGGTAAAGACTCTCTCATACCCTTAGTCCCTGTTTCTTCCTCCTATTTGGGACTGCTTTTGACCCATCATTCTTGCAGGGAATTACTGAGAAGGACCTTGGTTAAAAGACAGCACAGAGGGTTCGGGGAAGGAGATATGAATCCAACCAGGACATACCGTTGAGTTCAAGAGAAATTTCCAGACAAAGCTTCTCATCCACCAGCCAAGACCCAACTCACAGTGGTCACTTTCACTCTTTGTCTTATCTTGAGCATACTCTTGCTTTTGAAGGTAACACTCCATTGAATTCCTCATTTCCTGTTTTATTCATTGGCTTCTCCTGTGGCCCTTCATAAGAAAGCAAGACTCTCTTGAAGTACAGGTTATGAAATTCTTGGGATTTTTAAGGCTTTGATTTCATTTAGAAAGAAATGCATGTTCCCCATGGCCCAGAAATATAAAATGCCAGTTACCTCACTCTATTTGGCAATTTAAGTGATGCATTTTCTATGAAGAGTTAATTACACAAATGGACCCCTGTACAATGTGTGATATTTTAGGGAGGAATTTCAAAGACAGGAGAGTTTGACGACTTGCTAAGGCCAGTTTACTGAGGCAATGAAAACCTTATCTTGGCTATTATTTTTAAAATTGGCATTCCAGTGAGTCACCGAATGGAAGAGATTTAAGAAAAATATTGTTTACTTGTGCAGTTCTAAAAACTTAAAGATCTCAACTTCTGTAATCAAAATAATTAAATAGTAAAAATTTTTTGGCATTTGATCACTGGGACCTCTGTAGTAAGACCTTATTAGCCAATATTAGCCTGCCATAAGTAAGCTTTTATTTTTTAAGCAACAACGTTTGAGTTTATTATTCTGATTGCCCCTTCCTTGCCTTTGACTCCAAGGCAAAATGTGTCTTTTGGATCTCCCCATTAGGTTTCCTATTAGTGTTTCTTCTTGACCTCCCTCATATGCACACACACGCCTTCCCACAGACTGTAAGAAATGGCAGTTGGTTTTTCTGAGATTATTAATCCCCTTTTCCATGGTGGTTTGGGGACATTTGATATAATTTGTGAGTTGGGAAGGCACAAATATTTTCTTAAAAGGGAAACTTTGAATAAAACCTTCTTTATATTTTTGACTCGCTGATTCATTCACTGAATTTGAACAGGGCTACAGTGTGCTAACTCTTATTATAACAACCATGACACGGGAATCCAGGGACCACCCTCCCCTGTCATAGATGTACCCATGTTCAGCTTGTCTGACTTCAGAGCCTGTGCTCTTCCCACCAGTTGTGAGCCACATTTTGTGTCCATCCCAGCAAGAAGGACTATATGCTTGATATCTTGTTTTGTTATACTTTTGAATTTTGCTGTCACCCTATTCCTGTCTACACCAAAGTATCAAACATTTCTTAAAAGAAATATTTATTGTGTCCATTTTAATCTCCTAAACTTTATTACCCTTGTCACATGAACTCCAGGGTCCAGCTAGATATTTAAGACTTCTTTCATTTGGATTTTGGTAAGACTTACTGTTATAATTAACACAGGATCATTATCTATTCTTTTTCCCTCAAGTCCCAGAAAAGAAAAAAGGGCTCTTTCCTACAAATCAAACGAACTTCAGTGCACCATGAGCTGCCAGTGTCATCTGGCATTTGTTCCTTCTCTTTGCCAACAAAGCACTGAATCAGGGAAACTCAGCTGTGTCGTGCATGTCCACAGAGGACCCTTTATGATAAATGCGTAGTAAATACATACCTAATAAATAAATATACACATCCACCTGCAGGTAACAGGTGCGTGTCCTCGAGAGTTGCCATTCCAAGAATACTAACTGAAAACATAGTACATGAGGCCACTAAGGTGTAGGACAGAATATTCCAGCTTTGCAGAGAGGGGATGAATTGGGCTCTGGCTGTTAAAGAGGTAGGCGGGTAGTTGCTGACAAATCTTAGTTTGAAAGTGGTTTAAGTCATGGGAAAGTACGTATCAGGGCTGTTTTGAGGATTATCTCATTTCTTTATCACAGTAACTCAATGATGTAAATGCTACATCATCTCATTTTACCGATGAAGAAACCAAGGCACAGAGAGGTAAATTAATCTGTGGGGAACTCAACAGCTAATAAATGACAGCGCCAGGCAGGGCAGGCTTCAGAGTTGTCATATTTTATTACCTATTTGCTTCTATAGCCTAGCCCCACTTACATGGCATATGGCTCTGGAAAATTCTTCTGCCTTATTCACTGAAGAAAATTCAGGCTGTCTTCCCACTAATTCTTGCCTACTTTTATTTCTTCCGTAATTACTACAAATATGGGTCTGTACAACAACAGCATCATCAACTCACAAAGTAGTAAAGTTCTAGTACTCTGTGAATCTTACAAATTCCCCTGGGCTGATTTTAGCAGCAAAAACACTAAGCAAAGGTGATGGAGACCCCAAGTACACTGATCTGATATTTGCAAATTATATGTATGTATTGAATTATCACATGTACCCTGAAACTGTGTATATTATGCATCAATAAAAAAATCAAAAATAAAATAAAAGAATATTCCAAAAAAAAGAAAATGAAACACTAAGCAAGGTGAGAGCTGCCCCAGTCCTGACAATTATTATACCACGAAGTTAGGAGTTTCCAAGTATAGACCACTGTTTAAGTATAATGCTTAAAACATTGTATTATCCCAATATACTTAACACCAATAGGACAGAAAGTATGTTGTATGTATCTTTGTATGTCCAGCCCTTAGCACAATGCCTGAGACATAATCGCTGCACAATTGATGCTTGTTGAATAAATAAGTTAATAGGTCTTGGTTTAGAGTCCTTTCAGAATCCTGCTTAATCTTTCATTAATATGTTCCTGTGATTTGATCAATACAAAGAAGAGCAAGACCATCATCTAATATTATTCTAAATACTATGTTTCTATAACACTGCCTAAGATGTAAAGCCTTTGTTTTTTTCTTTTTGTCAGCCCTATTCTTTTTAGCCTGTCTCAGGCTAGCCACATAAGCCCTAAAAATCAGCATCATTCTCCACTGTTCCCCGCACCCCCAGCTGTCTGGTAGACCAGAACTCCATGAAAGGATAGATCGAGAGGACCGCTTGACTGCTGCTTCAGTGTATTCTTACGTGTGAACCGAGCCTTCTGTTCCTTCCTTTACCTCCTCTCCCATCCATTGGAACAAGTCGTCTTTTTAATGTCAAGTATAGAAACTCAGCCGCACCGACACTGTTTTGATTCCAGACCCTCCTTGTACCTAACAGGCCATTTCGGAAGACTGGGATAAACAAGCACTGTAACTCCAGGGAGCTTCCTGGTTTCATGATCCATTTCTGCCTCTTAGGGGCCAGACAGTGCAAAGCTTAGAGGAGACTCAGCCAGAAAACTGGCAAGTCGATTAATCTGTAGTTAACCACAGCAATAAATGAACACAAAGGAAATGCAGATGTAAGTAGGGGATAAACTTTGAGTGGTTCCATCAGTAGTGATTCATGATGTTGAACTACAATAATATTTTCCTCTACACACTCTCCCAGTTCCCGTGGTGACCCTGGAGCAGCATTTGGGGAAGACTGTTAGGCTCGGGGGTGGGTTCTGTGGTCATGGTTGTGGCAGATTGGTCCTACGGCTGTTCATCTGGCTGACAAATAGTTTCATAAACATGCATTGTTGAAAGTGGCGTTATGCGCAATGGTAGTGAAGAGAGCGGCATAAATATTGAAAAGCGGAAGACAGGACAAGAGCGGTTCTCTGGCTTCTCCAGGTTTGAGCTGCAGAATCAGAGGCGGCAGAGCAGAGGGAAGAGACAGGGACACCAGCCTCAGTCCTGCTGCCCTTTGCTATGTGACTGCAGCAAGTCACTTACCTAATAACTACGGGTCTCACTTTCTTCACCCATAATGTTAGTGATCATTTCTCAGGAGTATCAAATGAGAGCATAAATTTAAGGAGCTCGGCACCACGGAGGCTGCCCTCCCAAAGGTCAGTCCCTTTTTTGTGCGTCTTGTCCTTTCTCTGCAGCCTCTTTTCCGCATCTCTCAGCTGACTTTTGTCCCCTTTCCTGCCTACTTAGTCAATTCAGTGATTACGGTTTTTACGATAACGTGCCTCCTTGTCTCCTCGCTGGCAAATCTGGGGCGGAGTGCTCTGCCTCTCCACGACGCTCACACTGATGGTCTTGGCTGTAGGACAGAGGCTGCTTGGCAGGAACCTAAGAGGGAACATACCGTGGTAGCAGCATGAAAGAATTTGGCAAGAAGGTGCTCGTCACATGATTGTGATTCATACTGTACTCTCAAAATGTGGCAGGCGGGCTAGGAAAGGCTTTTAATGCCAGCACACAGAGCAGAGACACTCATTTTCAAACATCACATTCTTTTTATAGTACAAGCATGCCTCACAGGGAAAATATTGAACTTGGCCTGCCAGCACCGCGAGAGTCGTCCCAACTGTGATTTTACTGCCTGAGTCACTCCCTGAATCAGATACTAGCTGCGTGGAGGAAGTCTTCTATTAGGGATGCTTTGACATTGTGTTTTTAATTAATTAACACCAACTCTGGGCTGGTTTTGCATTTACTTCTAGCTGCCTCCTTTTTTTCTTTTCTAGCCTGAAACTTTTTAGACAATTTTCTTAAGGTCTCAGTTGGATCGTGTTTAAGTCTCTTGGTGAAAGAGTCATCTGTGTTGGGTGAACAAAGCAAAGGCACTCTTCAAAGTAGAGTTGGTCCTCCCTGAATGGATCTGATGCATGGGAACAGTGTCGTTTGGGAAAAGGGTCCCTGAAAGTCTGGCATAACACTTTTTGATGCCTTCAGCCATCCGCAATCTGTTCATCCTGTTGTTAAAACTTAAAACTAGAGCTGGCCAGCTGTTGGGAAAAGTCCTCAGTTTTATTTCAACCAAATGGTGCTGCCTCCTGGGGCTGGAGAGGGGCTGACTTCAAGCGCAATTATAAACGTGTAGCTCTTTCAAGCGGTGGAAACCTACAAAATGGCCTTGAGTCACAGGGCCCCTTCGGCTCAAAGGCTCTCTGCTTCCCTTGTGTCGTAAATCTGTATCTGCATCAAAAAGTGTAAAGACTGCAGTGCGTGGAAGTCCCTCTTCCTCTGCGAGTGTGTCCATGACAGATTTATACTGATGGCTGCAACTGCGCCCTGGTCACAGACTTCTATCATAGTCATGCCCCACTGACTCAGCCCCGTTTCCTGTTGAAGGTGAGACAAGGTCCTGCGTGGAGGAGGGTGAAATTACAGCTCGACTTTCTAATTGCTGTCAGTACAGGAGAACCTTTAAGGGCTGTAGCAAAACCCACTTTGTTCATAGCAACATCTACCATCTTCTTCGCAACAGTGTGGTCACAGCTAAAATCCGAGGCATGTCGTTTCATGACAAGGTCTGCCGTGACAGGGCACTCCAGAATTTGACATTGTATGAGTAGAGGCCAAACAGATATTTGTGAAAAGAACAAATAACCTCTTTTGTTATAGTTTCTGTCTCTTCAGAGTGATTTTTTTTCGTCCTGAGGGTATAGTTGCAAATATGAAAAATTTGCAAAAAGGATTGAATCTACGTGTATATATATATATATATATATATATTTGCAAATGGATGCAGAACAGAACTTGGTTTTGCAACCGCCTCCTGGTTTGAGATTTTTTTCATCCTTAGTGAACATTGTAGGATTTCAGAAGCAGTGGCTCTTTAGAATCTCTTCTGTTTGACCTTCACTTTCAAGGTTTAAAGCTGTCCTGTAAAACATGGTGTGATGGATCTCTACTGGTAAAGGGATACATCAAAGCTGTAGTTCCAAGAGTTAAGCAACTAAGTGACAAAAGTTCAATTGGTCTAATTTGTGGGGATGAGGATTGAAGGGGAAAGATGTTAAAATACTGTGAATCTTCCAAGAGGAGAAAAAGCAAGACTGATGTTTGACTTTCTCACTCTATTTAGAGTACAGTCTTCACAGGGTTCCTTATCATTGTGTTTGTTTTTTCTCAGGGTACCCAAAAATGCCACAAGCTGATGTGCAATGTTCGTGATGGTATTTTTTAATTCACTTTTTTTTTTGTAGATTGTAGTACTATAAAGAAATGATACAGAGGAGTAGAAAATTACATAGCTAACAATTGGTATTATATTTTTGAATTTACAGTTCTTTCTAATTTTTCTCCTCTTCCATTGGCCAACCTAATGTGAGCATGTGTATGTGCCTCTGGTGTTTGTATTATGTCCACTGCATTTTTTTCTAACATGTTAAGGATTCTGTTTTAAATTGAAAATCAGATTGCCGTTTGAAAAACTTAGTTTTAAAACTCTACCATCTGCTGGATTTGTGAAAGAGGATCTGAAAATTGTGTGTGTGTATGTGTGTGGTTTATTTTATAGGCACTGCATATTTCTTTGATGATCTATTTTCCAAGCTCATTCTTATCTTTTAGAAGATGTTTCCAGGATTTATGCATTTGGCAAGATTTCAGAGATCTCTATAGTGGTGGAAAGGTACACTCCATTTATAGGGAATCCTGAATCAGGGTCATTCAGAACATTTATTTTGTTCTGTGCTTAAATTTGTTTCTGCTCTGGACATTTCTTTCAAATGGATCTTTTTTACATTGGCAAAACTAAGCACTTTATTCATAAGAACTCTAATAATAAAGCTTTTTCAGTCCAGACATAGGAGGAAATTTGCAAAATGCATCAGGCAAGTATGCGAATTGTTTTTCAAGCCATGGTGCATGTTGAGAAAGTATTGTATTCATTAGTGTTTGCAAAACTGTACATTTAATGATGCAAAAGTAAAGTTGACCTCTCCCTTTTGGTGCACAGATGCATAAACTTTATGGGAGTACACCCCAAGGTAGAGACTTATTGGAGTAACTCTTAGAAAGGGCAAGGCTGGCCATAAACAGTGATGCAATAACCCCACAATTATGTATGCTCAATTATTTGGAAGGGAAGTCTGGGAGAAGTGTTTTATATGGTTACATGGGCAAATAAGACGTGAGTATGGAAAAGCACAATCCAAAGGTTTGCATTTGTTGTGTATCCCCCAAATTGCATCCTAATACAGCTTTATAATGTAAATCCACTGGTACCAGTAAAATGGCATTTAAAACAAATTGTAAAATGAACAACATTTGCAAAGCAATAAAGACACCACCTTTGCAACCACTTTACTACAGTTTTGAAAAATGTTAGTAAATAGCTCTCCAAAGATGCAAATAAATAATATTTTATTAGATTTCAACCTAGGAGAAAGGGGAGGAAAACCTTCAACTAGAATTACATGATTATTACTTTGCTCCTCCCTCAACCCAGCAAACATTAAAATGGAACATAAAATAAGTCTATAACAAGATTTATGAGGGAAGGTATTACACTTAGGGGCACATTGTGCAGAAAAGTCATTAAAATTGTTTGGGCCTTTGGAAGAAGGGTAAAAAACCTTTTGAGAAAAATGAGAAAGTCAGATGTACCAAATGCCTTGCTGATGATTACCTAAGGCTTTAAGTTTTAAAAAGCCGTGTACCTTAAGATCCGATTCATTCTCTATTATTTCAGCATCTTCCCACCAAACAAAGCCAAAAGATTTTGTTTTATCTGGGAAAACATACTAAAGGAGGTATAATAGGCCTTTTGCATGCTCTGGTAGACCCAGATTATTTATTACATGGTAAAAACAATATGGGCATGTTATATTTGCCATATGTTAGGGCGTTTCAGCAAACAAATACTGCTCTTGTGTACGGGCTAGATGAAAGCAAAGCTTACTGATATCTAGGGTCCTTATGCCTTAACTTCCCCTCTTTATCCTCTGTAGTCTGCGTGGCAGATTTTCTTTCTGATTGGTTGTGTGCACATTTGGATAATGGTGAGAATTCAGCATATTCTTTATGCTTTGTTCTGGTCTGAGGATGGTTTATACACTCAATTTGCTATTATATGCTTCCCTGTTTGTTTGCCTGATGCTTTTATGTTTTGCTAAATCTCAATTTATTCTGCCAATAAAGTCGAGGTGAGTGAGTGTGTGTGCATGTGTGTGTGCGTGCATGTATGTGTTGTGTGTTTTCTTATCGGTAAAGTTTTAACTTTGGCTTACTGTTTAACCAGGAAACTCAGCAGGACAAAGGAGATCTCTAACTAAAACTATATTCCTGCTGAGAATCTCCAAGGTTATATACAATACCATAAAATGGTGGTGGTTTGGGTAGAAAGTTCTGTAGTTCATCCTTATCAGAGAAATAGATTTGGGAGTTTTTTAAAAAGGAATGTTTCAAGGAGGTCTTTGAAAACCATTTTCTTCAAATGTTCGTTGCATCTGAGATCCCATTTTTGTTCCTTTATTTGCTCCAGAATACCGCCAGACTGCCAACAAAGAAGGGCCTGTGCTCCCAGGAATTTTCTGCATTCCTCTCTGGAGTAGGCATTTTTCTCAGCTACAAAAGCCTTTTGGCGAATTCCCTCTAATCATTGGATTTGCCCTGGGCTCTGATAGGTGCCATTCATGGACTTGGGCTGCTGTTTGATGGAGCTGAGGCATTAATGGGATCTTTTCATGATAAACAAAACTGGGTAACGTTACCAGAGGGATCACAAAGCTACTGTTGTCAGGAGGTGTGGTGCTTTCTCTCTCTTTCTCTCTCTCTCTCTGTTTTTTCCTTCTTCCTCTTAGTCTACTCCTCTCATTTCTTTTAATGAATGCACATTTGTGTGTGTGCGCAGCATGACCATTTCTAGAAGCAGTTCTTCTGACCTCTGCAGCTTCTCATCAGTCAATGGCCAACGGCAGGCCTTTGTGGGACAGAAGATGATTCCATAAACTGATCTACTGTAGCTCCGCAGGCTGCGGGGAGCTCTGTGTTTTGCTAATAATAGTTTAAACATTGGGAGAACACTGCATGAAGACTCTGACTTAGAGATCTTTCTTACATGCTGGTATTTAATTACCGAAAATATCTGGTAGTTGAGATCAATGAGTGAGTCTGTGGGAACAAACACTTAATGCAAGATTTGACTTCATGTGGCTGCTCTGCCTGGTACATCTCTAGCTGTGTGATCAGTGTCAGACTTATTGGGGCACCTTCAGTCACTGTTGTTCTTGTCGTATCCTATTCACGTCTAAGAAGAATGCAAAACGGGTTAGTCGAAACCTGATTCCTGCGATAGCGAAGAAGGGAAAAATACTGTTTGGGAATATTTTAGGTGACGTAACACTATTTTTTGATGGAAAGAAGGTGACATCACAAACTAGAGAACGTGCAAACATGCCCTCTACATTTTTCTTTCAGTGTCTGAGAAAATTTTTTAAATTTTCTTATTTCAAGTGGAAATCTCTGCCATGTATTCTCTTCAGAATAAGTAGAACTTTAGGCATCCCAGTAGAGGTATTCTACTTATTTCTGATGCATTTTCCTGTGTTCTATCCTAACACTGGGGCCCAGGCAAAAGGACAAAAAAGAGACCGGCCAGGGAGAGCACAAAGTGAGTAAGTGGGCAGAGCAGCATTTTAAAGGTCAAAAGGGACATTAGGTCAGGGGAAGGCGGGTGAGGAACAGTGCTTATCATTTCTCCTGCAGAAATAAGAAAGATAAATATTTCTTCCACCAGAAAAGATAGCACAAAAGCTTCATGATTCCGAAAGCCATTGATGTTAATTCTTCGTTTTAATTCTGAGGCAGCCTCCTGGTTACGTGTGGGTATTTCAATGTGAGTTTCAGCCTCTGTAGGTCACAAACATGATACCAGGCAGCTTTCTAGCCACGGTATGATGATGCTGTTTAGCAGCTCCCAAATCCCTACCTCAGTAAGTTTTCAGATATCCAAGTGCTGTAAGTCAGGTGGAGAAAAAAGTTTGACAGCTTCGTACAACAGAGTAGAAAATCATTATCTTTGATAAAGCAGCGCTTTGTTTGTTTTTTTCCAGGTTTTGCTTTTTGACCAATACTATTTGTTATAATCCATCCAGTATAGACTGTTGTGAATCACAAGCCCAGCATTCAGATCTGTGTCCAATGACTTTTGCAACTTGAAAAGCGGAGTTTCCCAGCCTCAAAGGAAACCTGCGGTGGCCTATGTTTCCTGCAGGGCCCCGTTACGCCAGCCCTGGAAACATGCTAACACGGCATCATTTTTTTCCATTGAGAAAACATCATGAGTTTTTAAATATCTGTGTAATTTAATAGTCAGGTGTTTCATACATATGGACATTGGATATATTTGACAGCTTTTAAGGGCTTAAATTTCATTTATATCTATTGTCATTCTGGTAGCAGCAACTATACAGATTGAGCACCTCCTATGCCCAGCCCTGCACGTGGTTTGCATTATCCTCAATCTTCCTAGCAACTCTGCAAAATCATGCTATGGTTATTCCCATTGTAGAGATGTGGCAACTGGGCTCAGGGAGGTCACAGTGTTTAAGGACAATGGAGTCGGATTTCACCTGTGTCTGGAAAATTGCACTGTCTGTGTTCTTCCTATTCTGCCTTCTTGTCGGTTTGTAACTCATGCTTCCAAACAGATGAAAACTTGAAAGTGTAGTCGAATATCCAAATGCTTCCAAATATCCTTATATTTCATAGCTTGTAGTTTAAGACACGTTTGGGAGCAAGTCCTTTCCAATGTTTATTTATTCTCTATAGTACCTACATTTAACTTTTTTCCCCCGTAATGACTTCCGATTCTAACTTCCCTGATGCAGAATTCACTCCGTGACTTCACTGGCCCTCTTCCTTATTATCACAGAACACACACACTTTGGAAAATCTGCCTTATGATATGATAATTGCACGCTGTTTTCTGTAAATGCAGAAAGCTGGAATATGAAGGAAGATGAGGGTTTGAATCAAGTTTATCTCTGGGTGAGAATAATTCTGGCCTAGGAAATTAGATGGAAACATTTGGGTGAACTTTCTGAGTGCCGATTAAGGAAAAGCCTAATTCATGATAGACTGTTTTCTACATTCTAGACATTTTACCATGGTCTGTACCCTTTAGGATTTTATATTCTGAGGAAGAGGGTGATTATTTCTCAGATTGTCTTATTTTTATTATGAGATTTGAAGATCTTTTATCTCTGGATGGTTTTCATTTTAATTTACAAATATCCCAGTGCATCTTAGGAAAGCGGGATTTCTAGTTCCATCACGAACTGCCCGGTCACATTTTACCTGCCAGCACTTTTGCCACCTCCGTAGTTTCCTGCCACTTGGGGTTTTTCTGCTACTCATGAAGTCAGACATTAAGGCAGCTATGCAGGGAATTTAAGCAAATAATAAAGTCGAAAGGGGGAGAAACTTTTTGTCTTAGTCATTTGACGATTTTGTGTTTTCAAAACCCTTACAGGATAGGATAATACTTGTAGGATAATTAACTTCATTGTCTTAGATTATTTTGCATATGTAGTTTAGATAATTTTGCTAATTGCTGTTAACAAATTAGGTCATGTTTACTCTATCGTCACTGAAAAGGATTTGTTGGAATTGAGGTCTCCTTGAATTATTTCAGCCACTGCTACCTCTCTGTTTGAAAGAAGGGATGCTAATTATCAGTCTTTCTACATTCTCTAGCAGGGCCTTATGCACCCTAAATTTGTATACGAAGAGTTTGTTATGGACGTACCATATCTTACCTGACTAAATGGAGCACTACTATTCTAAGGGCTCATTTTTGTTTTCACTCCCAGGGTAAGGTCAGGCTCTCCGCCCCCCGGCTCCTTTCCAGGGTGTTTGCAAGCAAGGTAGAATCTGATTCTTGTTCCCGGCATAGCTGAGTGCCAGAGATCAGAGCTTATCAGACCAGAATCTTAAGCCTGATTCAGGTAGAAACCAGACCAGTGTCATTAACTTTTCCTGTTTGTAGCCACAGCAAGCTCATAGTAGTTACGGGCCAAGGACCAACTGTCAGAGGAGACCGACCAACACCATGGCCTGCAATAAGTACACAGCGTGGGGTATGGAGACCACAGGAACAATTTTATTTTTTTTCTATTCTCAAAAAGACAACTAAGAACAAAATTAGCCCAATTTTTCTAGTAGAAGGACTTGTTGTTCCTGAACAGTCACTAAATTCACTGTTGACAGAAAAAGCTAGGTTTACCCAAACTAACCAGAGTTTTTAAGGGGTTTTGTGGTATGCTGGAGCTAGCTGAGAGCCAGTTATTAAATTTTCAGGAATTTTTTGAGCTGGTTGTTAAACACAGCCATTACGAAAAATTAATGTATATGAATTTACAATTAAATAATGTTAAAAGCAAATTATGTGCAAAGCTCATCAATTCCAAATTTTTTTTAGATTTTACTATTATTTAGGCCCTTAGGATTATAATGTTTATTGTATCTGTATGGAGAAAATACTTTATAGTGGTGTGCCGCTGCTCATCTCTTCCCAGCTCTGTGTTCAGCTATGACACGTTGGTACCTTGAAATTGACCGTGATAGGAGCATTTACACCACAGACATTGGCAAATGCTACAAATAAGACTTGACATATTGTTTTGATGATTGTCTAGACTTAAAAAGTTATTGAGAACCTTTTAATAAGGCAGGTTAAACTTAAAGGAGTGTTGTGTCTGTGGCCTTAACATTTGAATAGCATGTAAAATTTTAGGAAACTATTCTCTGGGTATTCAAAAGCTATCATCCAGTATAACAAAGAAGTCCCTCACATTACCCATGAATGAGTAAAGTTCTGACAACATCAGTCTTACTTATTAATGTAAATGAAAATATCAAGCAACAGTCATGTTGTAACTGCATTCATTTATTAAGGACATGAGCTATTTCTTTGCTGAATTGAATAGTAATCAAGCATTTATTTGTAGCCTTATTTTGTGATACTATTGTTGGTGATAGAATTATAAAAATTGATATTGAATTTTGAAAAAAATAGCAAATGAAAATGAAGTTACAGGTGTGTGAAACTTACAAATAGAGTATTATGTATTATTATTTGTAAATTGTTTGCTATACATTGTTTATATCATAAAATTTATAATAAAGTTGTGTAAATGCATATACACACACTTTTTTTTTCCCCCAGAGAGCCCTGTGTTAAACATTTACTAGATAATGGAAGACAATGGAAGCCTTATGACCTGAGTACATAAATCCTTCACAATTTTCTGTTGAGTCCTATTTTTAGGTCCTTGTTATCCCAAGGACACAAGCAGAACTTTTCAAACAGAATGAGGCACACACACACACACACACACACACACACACAAGCCTAAGAAAGGCAAGCAATCTCCATCAAGTGACTTTGTTTTTGAAAATTTAAGTGAAGTATTTATTGCTGAAATATACTGAAGTTTATGAAAACTAAGTCTTTTATGTGAGGCCCACAAAATTGAGTTCCATATATAGTAAAAATTGGTGGTGTTATTAACTTACTTTTGAAAAACTCACCTCGGTTTATTTTCTGCAAACCAGCTATGTGCCAGACTTATCCTTGGCTCTGCCCTGATACAAGTAAGACTTGGTCCCTGTTCTCCAGGACAAGCTTAAATACGTGTCCATAATATGGACCATCCTACTTTAAGGACTTTTTTTCATTCCAAATAAGTAGCTAAAGAGCCGTTTTTAGTTTCTTAAGAAAATTGGCGTGAATTTAGGAAGATCAATGATAATCTTAATTTGCCTTCCATAGAATGTAATAAACCAACAATATCAAACACCTGTTACATGCTGCATTCTGTACCAGGTCTTTTAAATAACTCTGTGAGCTTGGTTCTAATATCTCCATTTTACTCAAAAATTAGACATTTTATACAGAATTAATTATGCCAGTAATAAATGATAGAGGTAAGATTTGAGTTCAGATCTTTTTGACTCAAAAATTCTTTCTTTTCCGAAAAGATTTTTACCCCGAGAGCCCCTGAAAAAAAATGAAAAAGAAAACAAACAAAATTTATACTCATTTATATGTAATTACTGAACACACACGGAGCCTGGGGAAATGCTTTTCAGCAAGTGTGAGAACAAAACCAAGTGACAGCTGGGTGACCAGATCCGTTTTCTGCAGGAGATAGCACAGTCTGAGAAAACAGCTGCCCAGAAAGAAGGAAATGGAACAGACAACAGTATATGTTTTGGTATCATTTTACATTCAGAAGAAAGTAGAGAACCATATTCTGATCTCATTGGTCACTGCTGGTACAACCAATATTTGACCTGCTGATGCTACAGGATTTAATTTTGCAACTCATGGCATAGCCTAAGATAATTCCAACTTCCTCACTCTCCTGTTGTCCCATACGAAATGGCAATGTGCTACTTATTAACATTAATTCAAAATTTTACATCTAAAATTTGTAAGAGTGAGATGGTTAAATAAACCAGGTAGTATGATTTTCTTTCTGAAAATAAAGCAAACTGAAGTATGATAGAAAATAAGAAAGAGAGAATACATTATTTTTAAATATTGGTCCAAATATTGCCCAATTACAAGCACCAGGGTATGAGATGTAACTGGGAATACCATTTCCCTTCAGTTGCTTTGTATTTTATTGTATATTGATCTAGGATATATATATATATATATATATGTGTGTGTGTATATTTTTTTTCCTCCACAACATACACAACTTGCAACTAGTGGCTTTGATGATCTGAAAGGCTGAAACTCGCATCACTTCGCTAAAGCAGTGCCTGAAAACTCATGCTATAAAGTTATTCGTATATATATATATATGCGGTCAACGTACACTAGAAAATAATGGGAAATGTAGGATTTTTTTAATGAATTGATTTATTTTCAGCCATCAGTTCGAAGAAACATAAATCACAGACTATTAGGAAACTTTGGAGAAATGTGAAAGCTCACAGTAAAATGAGTTGGGGGGAAGTATGTTGTAGGGAAAGCCAAAAAGACTAGTCACAATAGCAGAATGAACATACTGAGACGTGGCAGAATGATTAGGGCAGAGCAAGGGTCCCTGGTGAACAGGAGCCACTGTAAGAAGGATCCAGT
This sequence comes from Avahi laniger, assembly GCA_963575035.1. Classification (NCBI taxonomy): domain Eukaryota; kingdom Metazoa; phylum Chordata; class Mammalia; order Primates; family Indriidae; genus Avahi; species Avahi laniger. The sequence goes on along the minus strand of CAUYSK010041886.1, from coordinate 23,416 downwards.
ATAAAAGGTTCGAGGTCTCAAGTGAGTATGTTTTTAGGTCAAATGTTAGCAAAATGTTTCTGACAGCCCTGTCAAACACTGTATCGTGGACCTAGAGAGGCTGTTTGTGTTCCAAGGGTAGTCCTCCCTCATTCTGAGAATGAACATGAGTTAAATCACAGGATATCTGAACCCGTAGTTAGATCACATCTTTTGGCTTCCTGATTGGTGAGAAACAGACTTCAGTGGATAATTAGGAGACAACAGATAACATTCATTTTTGTTGCTGTAATGAAGTAAGACTCAACACTGACAAATTTACATTCATGATAACTGCCTAGAGCAGCTTGATTTCCTAGTGGAGATAAAGAGGAAATGTTTTATTTGGGGGAGGTGGAATTATATTTGCCAGTATGTAATAGTAAATAACAAAACCAAACATATCACATAGTGATGATCGTGAGCGGTAATGATAAGATCTTCAATCTGTTGAGTAATTTGCAGAGCACCACCTTACCAGATAGCATTTTAAATCATTAGCTTTATTTTCTTAGAGGACCCTGGGCTAGGGAGGTTCAGGAGATTTGTCCAACATCATAGGGCTAGAGAGGCTGGGACTACAGTCAGGACTTACGGTTTCCATTCACTGCTGTCTGTTGGCTCAAGCGGTCTATTGAGTGACCAAAGCATCACAGTCACTAGATCTACTTCTAGAATCATCTAGCAGTTGCAAGCTGCAAAACAATTCATTTTAAAGTGATTTCTAATATCAAGCACTACACAATGATCACGTCACCTCTTTCAACATAAGATTGTGGCACACCCTATTTTTCCATAGTAGAAAGCATCCAGAATCAAGATAGTGCATGCCACCTACTCCAATTCCTTAGCAATTTGTTCTTTAACTGATTTTTTTGGTTGCTTCTTTACAACTAAAGTGTTACTGTTTTATAAATGAATAAAAGAAGGTGCAACGGAATGGTTCTGATATTCCCAACTGGTTGGTCTGATGATTCTGAATAATGCTATCTATTAATTGATTCAAACAATTATTTTGATATTTTGAGGATTGAGCTACCTGCTAATTTGTTGGTATTAACTACTTATTTTAAAATTCTTAAACATCTTGTGCATGTATAACTTTGTAGCCAAGTCAGATTTTGATTAGGTGAATTGTGGAGTGAAACAGCACTAAAAAAAATTTTTGAATTGCAGTCAAATAGAGAGTCACTTATATCAGACGTTGAAATGCATGTCCTAATTTTCATTTCTTAGAGGCCTGGCTTTCTGATTATTTTGTGAGGAGGTTATAATAAATTGACTTTATCACTTAGTATGACAGGGGCATAAGGATAAATACTAAAATGAGCATTTATTTTATATAATTAACAATAGTGATATATTCAGTTAAAACAAATGAAATTGCCATTTTTTAAGTAAAAAGTGGTTGACTATTGCCTGTTTCTTATGCTTTCGTCTACTTTATTTTGTTCACATCTTCTTCAATGGGATTGTACTATATTTTGAAACAGATTACTCTTCCAGGAAAAAAATGGAAAAAAAGTCTTACCACTATTCATATATTTTGATTGTTCATTATTACGGTTTTGTAGGTTGAGGAATAAAAAGAAAAATCAATAAAAAGGTAAATAAAGTACCTCATGTCAAAACTTGTGTGTGAACACTACCTGATTGGGTGGATATGTTAGCTCTTAATGACATTTGTTCTCAGAACAGCCACACAGTGTGAATGATGTACATGTAGATGCTTGCTCCTGTAGATGTACAGTACTTTTTGCATGCTTCTACTTATGTAAGAAATCTTTTCCTTTAAAAAACATATTTTCCAAAAAAAACTCATATTTTCCTTAAAAACACTATATTCATTTTTTCTGATATTAAAATAATACATTCTCTGTAGGAATTTTGGATAATTCATAAAAACACAAGGAATAAAATAAAATTGCTATCTTAATCCTACTACCCAGAAGAAGTCAGGATTAATATTGTAGTATGATTTTTTACATATATGAAGTAAAGAATTTTTTAAAACTATGTATAGTATAGAGCCCATCTCATTTAGAAAACGTGGATTACACCTTACATATACTTTTGTATTCAGCTTTTTACACTTCGCATTATATTGTGAACATTTCCCAAGTCATTAAATATTCTTCTAAGTAGCCAGAAGAGATCAGCAATAGTTCACTTAAAACAGTGAACACGCTGCATTAAAAACCAGCCAGAGCCTTGCCAAAGAGCTGATGCTATGAATACCAATCATAGCTTAGTTGCTGTTCCATATGTTAATTTAATTTGACAGAGTAAGAGTCTTTGAAGTCCTAATTCTCTTTTGCATCCAATAAACCGGTTTTTATAGTGCCTGAACTTTTAGACATCGGCCTGCAGCTAAACTCATGTCAGGAAGTTGCTGTGAGGTCACATGCCACAATGGCTGGAGGGGAGTTCCTTTGGAAGTCCTGTGGGAGAGGCGAGGGGCTGGCAGGGGTCACTTGGGGGGTCAGTGCCTCTGGTGATAGCATCTTGCGGGCATACAGATTTGTTGCCATTTTATGTGAGCTCTTGAAGGTCGCTTCCTACAGAAGTGGATCTGCAGTAGGCCAGCACCCTTCATTAATAAGTGTTTATATACATCTTTGTGTTTATTAGTGGGTTCTGTGGCTCCAGAAGGGAAAAGTGAAGCAGCAGGCTCTTGCTGGTGTGTGGTTTCGCTTCCCACACTTGAGCGAGAAGGCCACTCTCTAGTCCCCCCCAGCCATCGGCATTTAGAATCCGCGTTTCGAGTTGGTTCAACTCACAAAATGCTCTGTGGGTATATTTTTGTCCGATGCTCATTAGAGTTGGTGGCACCCATGAGAGGAGCGGAAAGGAAAAGGGCAAGAGCATCAGAGAAGATCAAAGAGAAAGAGGTTAAAAATAACATATTATGCTGAACGTTAAGTTCTATAGAGTAAGGATTTTAAGTTTTCTTTTATTAATCTTTGTTTAGATTGTAAGTTCTTTGAGGGCAGAAAACCATGTTTATAAGGTAATTACGAGCTTACGAGGTGACATTATTGTCTAATAGTCATTCCAGGGGCTCAATATCAAATATAGAATCATAATTAAAGACCAACGCCTTGTCAAATTGGGTTTCTTTCACAATTACTGATCACCTACGAGGTGCCAGGATCCGTGCAAAGTTAGCGCTTGACTCCAGCGGGGCATGGGCAGTCCCTGTAGCTGAAAACGAACGGGAGCCCCGAACCCAGCCTGGGAACTGTTAACGTCAAGGAAAGGGGGTAAAGTGCCCTGGTAGAGTCACGTGCTGAGAGTTCTGGCCTCACAGCATTTGTCCAAAGTCAGGGGATCACTCGACAATTAATGAGTAGGAAGGAAAAATGACGGAGAAATGAAAAGAGGAGTCTGTGCCCTTCTTTGGCAGGACCCGGGGGACCTATTCCTCGGGGAGTTCTTCATTAATGACAGCTATTTGCAAATAGGTGGCTGAAAGATGGAGTGGCCACTTAACAGGCACATGAGCGGCATTTAGGGAAATTGGTCATTAACGGGAAATTATTGGACAAGAGCTTAATTTTTCCAGTAAGGATGTTTCTAGGTAACAATCCTGTTGTGGCTGAGTGGTTCTGGGAAGTGGTAGACATGGGATTAGGCAGCTGCGCTGGATAGTGATGATGTCATTGGGTTTCCAGCATAATTTCCAGTCCTTCTACTGCTTCTGGGTGGTTTCAACGACTGTGTGACCTAAGTTCCATTTTGGCAGCGCGTTTCAGCTTCTACCATTGCTTTCAGTCTTTACGAAGGTAGCTTGACTGCCTCTTTACACTGAATTACTCAATTCTTATTCCTTTAAATAAAATTGACACCGTATCAATAGAGTCTGCCAGTTAAGCATTTAGAGGACACTAAATGGTTTACTTTGTGGAGAAAAAAAGGCCAGATTAGACAATCGAGTGGACTAAGATTTGCCTAAGATTTGGTATTTTATAGGAGATTATACCTTATTTTTGTGGTGAGTTGTGTGGTGTAGAAGTCACTCTTTGGGTTACCCTCACCTGACTTGGAGACAGCCGTTATGTACAAATGGCAGCCTGTATGCAGCCTGGGCTTCCCCTTCCTCCTCAAGAATGGGCACAGGGAACTGTTGGCATGAGTCATGCTGCTCAACTTGGGATCTCATGCACGTATTGTAGTACTGTTCTTCAGCCTGTCTGTCCTCCTGTTCCGTGCAATCTCTTACTCTATATTCCAACTTCTTTTCCAGACTTTTCCTCATCTCGTTAAAGTCTTCTTCACTTATCTTCTACATAGCTCCCTTCTCTACATCCCTTATTTTTTCTCCTTTGTCTTTCTCTTTATTACCCTCTTTACACGCTCAAAATGAGTTAAATCTGGACCCGTTTGTTGCTGGGAAGTGGAGTTAGGTGGTCCTCTGAACATCCGTGGCTTTTTTATAGCACAGTGTTATAACTATTTGTTTACGCGTCTGTTTCTGCCTTGAAGGGACTTTCATCTTTAGCGACTTCCTTGACATCTAATGGGGACTTAATAAACGCTCATGTTTTTAACCATCATAATTTCAGTAAGAAAGTTTTATTCTGCTTTCCAGATAGTTTACAGACCTTTGGAACCCAGTTTCTATATAGGTTGAGGACTTCTTGCAACGTAAAGTGGTCAAACGACAGCAAAAGGCTTTTTGTTACAAAACTATAATCGTGATATAATTTGGCCCCACCTGAATTCCATTATAATTACCTTTATAACATATATCCTGCCATCGTCTTAAAGAGGTTTAGTTCTGAACACATCCGCTGGCAGAGGATTTGTTTTGGTTTCTTTTCTAGGAAACAGTAACTTAGCAAACCATTATACTGTCTTTAATTTTTCTTACTTTTTAACTGTTGATCTAATTTTTTAAAAGGTAAATAGATTAACTGTAATTTATTTATTATGTTCAATAATCACATGTTAGCAACTTAATAATTTTAATAGCAGCAAGTACATCTAAATCTTCCACTGTTTGTATGTAAATCCCATACGTAGGAGGCACAGTACTTTCAAAAGTGCACATCAAAGTAATTGTTATGTCTGGCGCCAGCACAAATTTCTGCTGGGACCTGCCCCATTTAATATAAATTATATTACCTATGGAATTTAAGAGGATGTAAGGTGTAGCATGCCCTGCAGGCAGGAAATTTAAACTATGGATTGCTTTTTTTAAAATCTCTGATTTATTCCTGTAATGTGGAATATTTAGCATCCCTAATTTCTGCTTAATCTTTTTACAGGCATATTTAGAATTTTGCAGTCATATGGAAGATAAGTTCAAAAATTCTATTATTCTCTCAGGCTAACTTGAGAATAAAAAATATCTAAAGCTAGTGGTATTAAGGCTGTTACCTAACCATGGTGAAGTGAGAAAGAGATGCCATTGTCTGAATGAGTCTATTTAGAAACAAACAAACAGGTAAAAATGATAATAAAGAAAAATAGAAGAATTTGACCTAATTTAATCATCAAGCTTCAGACCTGATGTCATGCCTCTGTTTTGCTTATATAAACATGAAGGTAGGAGTGGAACATCCACGGGAAGGAATATGGAGACATAACCTCATGTTCATAAATCCACTGAACACAATTTTATACCCCGCATACAGGACCAAGATGTGAGATTTTAAGTGTGTGGCAGGAACACATGCCAACCCGGCTATTCAGATGGAGAGCTCTGGCACTCCGCATGCGTTCACATCCTCGGTGACTCAGTTCTCCCAGCGAACATCCCTGATGCCCTGTGGTCAGCCCTTTGGCCCATGTGGTCCTCTGACATGAGATTGCTGTGTACATAGCGTCTTGGGTGTTGAGTCTGTAGAACAAACACTTTCACTAGGACAAGAAAAGGTAAATAAAGTTAACAGCACAAAAGAGAATATATTGAAAAGAAGTAGAAAGGAAAGGGGGAGAGAGCGAGTGCACAAGAGCGTGTGCCAGTACTAAAGAGCCCACTAGAGAAGGAAATTAGAGGAGCTAAGATCAAAGCAATGAAAAAAAAAGGCTCCTGCCCACCTTTCCTCTTTGTCCCCCAGGTGATTCTTACGCTCAGTCATGCTCTGCCACAGCTGAAAACATGCTCTTCGTGGGAGGAAGGAGCCTCTCTGCTCAGTCTCTTAATTCAGTTGTCGTCTGACCATTGTCCTAAGACAGGCCCCCACCACCAGGAACAGATACTTTCTCCAGGTTTTTTTTCTTTTTGTCCAATAATCCAAATAGTTTCTCAAAGACTAATACTGTAATCACCAGCAATAGTTACCACTGACTGAGGCACTGCATTAAATCTTTTATAGCTTACTCAAAAATCTTTACATCTTAATCCTCACACCTGAAAGACAGGTACTACTGTCCCTTTACAGATTATTGAGTAAGATATTATAGATCTTTAGTGGTGAATGTAAACACACGTAGTTGGTAATTCTACACAAGACCTCGCTGTCGTCCCTTTGCTGCTGCATGCATTTCTGTCCGTTCACCATCTGTGGTTCCTGATTTTTCACGGGTATCTCCCGGTAGGGAATTTGGGTACTGGATCCACGGCCACTTTTTACAGTTTCCTCCTTCTTTTCTTGTCTTTCCATTTCTTTTTAAAACAGCTTCTTATTAGTTCTTGGAGCGCTGTCCAACTTAAACTGAAATGCACACCTCCATGGTTTTCTTTTGGTTTTTTACATGTTTCCTTTTGCCTTAAAATAAAATAAAATAAGGCTAAGTACCTTTGTTCCAAGGGTTGACTGAATCCACAGGCTCCGTTTCAACTCAAGATTTTGAACTGCTTCGACTAAGAAGCAGCTATCAGTAGTCGCTGAATGTCAGTAGTCAGGAGCGCAGGTGTTCCGCTTTCTTTGACTCCAGACCCCACTCACCTTTGTTCTTTTCAGCTTTGGGGTCCCCCCAGACTACAGCAATGGGCAGGATCATCGTGAGGAACAACATTCAGAAATAAGAATTCAGATCATGTAGGACATTTTCTAGTCCTAAACACTGATTTATAACTAATAGAAACTGAATGCTTTATTTCAAAATGGCACTCTGTATAGCCAAGTCACTTGGAATACTTTGATGACTAACCTTTAAGGTACATGCTAGTTTAGAAGATGCCTCAGTGCTCAAGTGTTGGGTGCAGGGAGGAGCTGGGAGTTGTTGTTAGAAAAACAGATATTCAAAGGTTGGGATGACAGAGGAACCATCTCTATCATTTGGCTTTAAAGTTAGTTTTTAGATAAAAGGATAGCTTAATAATGGGGCCGGTTGTTGGGAGGATCAAGCTTCTAAAAACCTTAATATACTTTCAGGCTTCCCCAGAAGCAGGTGACAGGGTAGTTGGCGTCCATATCCTCTGCTCAACAGCAGCTTCTCTGCTGACACATTGCCTGGCGTAGTTCCAGGGAAAGCTGTGCAATGACAGCAAGATCAGAACGCAGGAAGCAGAGCTGGGTCATACGCTCTAACTTGTCTGTTTCCCCTGTTCCCTTAGCATAGTCGATTCCACTTACACCGCTTATCCCTAAAGCCAGCGGAAACGAGAGTCATTTGGATTGCCCTCAGTACCAAACTGAATTGCGTTTGACACCCCTCTTGGTCTTCCTTGTCATATTTGAGATGATGGGATCCCTTATGCTGTAACTCTCCCTGCCCCCCACAGAGATCCAGGGCATCTGCACAGAAAAAAGAACATGCCATGATAAAGGTTCGGTATATTGAGTCTCTAAGATTTGAGATCCACCACATTTAGCTGTATGTTTATGAACAAGTTCATGCTTAAAATTATTTTATAAGCATGGACAAACAGGAATGAGGCTATTATAGTGGCATCTCTCTACTAAAGTCTGCTCTGTATTGACCTGGGCATATCTACACTTACAGATAATACATTATATGAAGGCTCTGGATCCCTGATTTAGATACTGTTCTTCTTTAAAATTTATTATCTGTAACTATATTTTCTTCCCATTAGTCTTTCTGTTCATGTTCTCTTTACAATTTCCAAATGTGCAATAGTTGCAGTCCTTACCACAGTTCACAGAGTGATTCTTCAGGTAAATGATAAGTATTAATGTGTTTTTATTTATGCTTATTATTTTAGTAAGCTAATCAATTAAAAATGTTTTTAATGTTAAAGTGAATTTGATTTTTAAAAAATATTCTGGCATTTATTTCTCCATTGAAATAAATTTCTCTACTACTTTAAAATTTTTCAGTGCTTCAAAAATAGACCAAAACTTGTGATCTCATCTGTTAAATTTGAATAAATGAATAAGTAAATAAATGAAGGAACTGATTTTCTCAGGGGGCAGTCTTCATAGTGGGCCTCAGCAAAATAAAGAGCCAAAACTTCTAGATGTTGCTTCCTGCTCTGTCTAGAATGATTCTGAAACTAGTCTCACCTGTATTTCTGTAGATTGACATGGGAGTCCTAGATGCTTGGATCCTTTGTATTGTTCTGATACTCTGAATTGGCAGTTTTATTTAACAATTCTTCAGGCCAGTGCGGTGGCTCACGCTTGTACTCAACACTGTGGGAGGCTGAGGCCGGCAGATCGTTTGAGCTTAGGAGTTCGAGACCAGCCTGAGCAAGAGCAAGACTCCGTCTCTACTAAAAATGCAAAGAAATTAGTTGGACAACTGAAAATATGTAGAAAAAATTAGCCAGGCATGGTGGCGTGTGCCTGTAGTCCCAGCTACTCGGGAGGCTGAGGCAGAAGGATCGCTTGAGCCCAGGAGTCTGAGGTTGCTGTGAGCTAGGCTGACGCCACGGCACTCACTCTAGCCTGGACAACAGAGCGAGACTCTATCTCAACAACAACAACAAAAAACAATTCTTCTGCCACCCATGGAAGCAGTCGCTAGAGTTTACAAGAGATTCACATTGACATTAGAGGAACAACGTGAGGTGGTATTGTTGACAGATAACCAACCCTCAGAGTATGTTTGAAAATGCAGGTTAAGATTCTGGAAAGGATCCTGGATTTGAAATCTGCTCAAGGAATTAATATAAAGTCTTAGTTCTGTCAGTTATTAGCTGGGTAAGTCCTTTTGCCTCTTTAGCCACAGTTTTCATAAGTCTAAAATGTAGATTGTCATGGGATAATAATGCCTAATATGTAGAGGAATATGAGAATTAAATGAAACATTATAGTTTTAAAAATAAGAACACTATTAAATATATATGTGTGTATGTATATATATAAAATATAAAGGTAGCCTGGCGCGGTGGCTCATGCCTGTAATCCTAGCACTATGGGAGGCTGAGGTGGGCGGATCGTTTGAGCTCAGGAGTTCGAGACCAGCCTAAGCAAGAGCAAGACCCCATCTCTACTAAAAATAGAAAGAAATCAATCGGACAACTAAAAATATATAGAAAAAATTAGCCGGCATGCCTGTAGTCCCAGCTACTCGGGAGGCTGAGACAGAAGGATCACTTGAGCCCAGGAGTCTGAGGTTGCTGTGAGCTAGGATGACGCCACGACACTCACTCTAGCCCGGGCAACACAGTGAGACTCTGTCTCAGAAAAAAAAAAAATGGAAAGGTAAGCTGTTTTGGGGAGTGCAAAAACTCCTAAGGTGGTCATTTAGGACTTATGTATTGCTGCTCTGAGGCAGGACCACACTTACAAGCTTCCGTTCAGATAAAAATCTATATTGCTTGAAAATACCTTCAGAAAAAGAAATGTTATGGGATTTTGCTCTACAGGCATAGTTACACCAGACATTATTAAAACTAACATGTCTTTATTAATTATTCATAATCATGATTCTCTTGTTTCCTCGGTATTTCCCCAGCCAACATTTCTTCTGTTCCTCCATTCCTTCTGCCATTTGGTGCTATGGTGTAGCACACAGTTCTGTGGCAGTTTTTCCTCCTCTTCCTTTTCTCTGGTCAACTCAGGGGTTTTTCTCCATTTTAAACAAACTTCACTTTTCCTCTCCTCTCCGGGGTCAGCGGTCTTGACTTCTGCGCAGGAAGAAGATTCCACAGTGCTCTTCAGCCGCTGACTCCAACGCATGCAACCCTTCTGGTGAGGAAACTTTCCTTCATGTTGCATTTGAAGCCCACTTCCTATTCTTATTTCTTTAGAACAAGTTTCAAAACAGCTGGCTACCATCTTTTAGGTTAGTCCTTCCTAGACAGTACTTCAAAAACATTATATCACTTTTCCGTCTTTTTTGTCAAGCATGAGTTATTGAACTTCCTTTAACTTTTTCTCATAAGGCATATTATTCAGCCTTTTAATAAGGAGCAGGGTGTAATTGAAAGAATATGGGCTTTGTAGTTAAACCTGAGTTTGAATCTGGGCCAAGTTACTCACCAACTGTTGGGCCCTGGTCAGCGCTCCTAACTTCTCTGAACTTCAGTTTCCTCATCTGTCAGGTGGCGTCAGTGGGACCTGTCTCACAGGGCTGTTGTCAGAGCTGATGATGAGTGTTCTGCTCCTGATGTGCGATCAGTGGTCTAATAGATGCTCTTCCCCTTCCTTCCTTCCTCTTGGCAACTTCTCTGCGTCAAATCACTACTTCCTAGTAGCTGTGGGGCCTAAGCCTGAACAGTGTTGAGAATTTGAAATAATTCCCTTTATCCATCCTCCCAAACCATGTCTTTTTAACATTTTTCTATTATAGTGTTCCATCACTAGATCTCATGTGACGTATTATTCATGCCATTCGCACATGCCACCTGCCCTGACACCATATCCACAGGACAAGCTACTACCAAAACCCGGCTGTGAGAAGAGAACATCCGGGGGAAACAGTGTCAAAAGGAGTCACTGAATTGGCATTGGAGGAGTCCACGCTAGCTCTTGACCTCATTTTTACCATGAGGAATTTCCCAAGTTACCTCTACGAGGCTTATTTATGGTTCTTTCCAATATAGAAACCCTCCAGGTCTCCTTCAGATCATTTCAAAACACTGAGTTACTCATTTTGAGGTTTCCAACTCAAGTGGGCACCCTCGTACAAATTCAGAAAAGCCACCCGCTCTAGGCAAGCGCAGAGCCATGCCTTGGGGGACAGCTTAGCGAGCAGAGGGTGGGCTGAACTCCCATCACCCTTGTACAGGGATTCTCCTTTTTGCAGAAATCATAGTGTTGGCTCTGGTGTGGTTTAATTTTATAAAACAGATACAGAAAGTATTCCATGCCCTGTCTTATCAGCCTTTAATATCAGCCTTCTCTTCTCATTCCATCAGCCTTCTCCTTTTCCTGTATCTGTCACCCTCTATGGCAGTGGTCCCCAAACTTTTAGCACCAGGGACCATTTTCATGGAAGACAATTTTTCCAGGAACAGCGGTGGGGGGTGGAGGGATGGTTTGGGGATGACTCAAGTTCATTACATTGTTGTGCATTTTATTTCTATTATTATTCCATTGTAATATGTAATGAAATAATTATACAAATCACCATAGGTTGGGGACCCCTGCTCTATGGAGTTTGTCAATAACATTTTATTCTTTGCTTCAGGTTGGCTCCAATGACTTCTGCCAATTCCACCTGTTTCTGTGCATTCCTCTTTGAATACCTGACTTGATTTTTTTGTGCAATTACTCTTTGTGTTTAAACTTTGGGCGTTTGTGGATTAAGCCAAATAGATTTTTGCTAAAAATTTCAGCATTCTATTTGCAGATTCTTATTAATAGCAAGTTAACAAAATCTATATAGTTAATTCATGTCAGCGTGGCTTCCCTTTCTTCCCTACGGGGGCCTCTGGAGATGACTTAAATGAGCATCTAAATGACCCAAACTGAGGTATTGGGAGGGAGAGGGAGAGGGGAGACTTAGATCATACACATACACGCACACACACACACACAACTTTCACAGGAAGTGAGAGTTCAGTGGTCTAAGAGGAGTGCGGTGCTATCCTCCCTAAGAGGGAAGAAGGTCCTTTTATACTAAACACTCACTTATGGACAAGCCCCTCGTAGAACAGTAAGGGGGAGCAGTGGGCAGTGATATTTTCCAGGGCTCAGCCAAATCAGTTGACTGAGCTGGTGATCAGTGAAACTATAAGTCCCATGGCCAGTAACTAATAGAAATTCTTACAGTCATCTCGAGGAGGTAGTAGAATACTTTAATGCAAAAAAAAAAATGTGTAAAAAGGGATGAAAATTAAGACATGGGAAACTTGAAGATAAGCCGGAGGCAAACTTCCCTGACAGCATGATGTGCCGGACTGCAGAAGAATCTTCTGATGGACATGCTTGGAGTGCCATTATGAAATTTACCTTGTCTGCAGTTCTCTTCATTCATTTCCAGTGTGCCTGTTAGGCCAGTGGCTCCCTGGGAACATGACAGTAAAACAACTATTAAGTAAATAGAAAAGCCTAATAAATATTCGTATAACACCAGCTTGAACCATTTATTTATGCTCTATAAATCACTAGAAAACATGTGACAGGAACCACTCCTGATCTGTCTTAGGATGTACAGGATACCCAAGAAAGTTTTCCTGTTTATTACTTCTTTGAGAGTATGGAAATATTTATTTTTGTCTTTGAGATAAGTTAATATCTAGTATAGTTCTTTGGCTGCGGAAATAGTGGGGAGGTCTGGATCTGAGAAAATAATAGAGAAGAGTTAGTAGGGCTTAGTAGAGGACTTGCAGGAAGGGTGCAGGGAAAAGGGCATGATGCATGGAAAGTGGAGGCTGGTGAAGATTCTAGAACTGGGGCACCAGCACCAGTGCTGCTCGCGGGGAGGTAGCCTGCAGAGGTGGCTTTGAGGCGAGCGAGCATAAAATCTGGTTTTGACATGTTTGTTTTAGATGGTGGTGAAATGTCTAGTCCATGTATTTTGTAGACGTTGAGAAATGTGGGACTGAAGAGAGGAAGGAAGGTCAGGGATGCAGCTAGGAATCTGGGGCTCATCTGACTATAGGTGCTAATTGAATCCATGTGGGTGCACCGAGGGACTAAGGAGAGAGGGAAAAGAAGAGCTAGGAGCCCCTGGCCGAGCTAAGTGGCAATGCCTGGAGGGAGGAGGGACAAGTCAAAAGAAGGAAGAAAAAGCAGGTAAAGGTATCTGAGAAGTCCCAGGGCTAAGGTCCCTGCCACCAAGGCCATGCGAGTGTTGAGAAGCCCATTGCAGCGTGGAAGGCAGCTCAGATCCCTGGAACCACAGAGCCACTGAGAAGTTCAGTAAGGAGCCATGGTGCTTCGTAGCACCCACAAAAGCAAAGAAGAAAAGTGAGGACTGCAGAGAGATGAAAACTGGGGCAGAATCTGAGTTTGATCATCTTGTTCCCTCCATGTAGTCTAGCGCATGCTTTGTAAGAAAGCACTGGTTTAATGAAAGAGGGAGGGAGGGAAAGAATGAGTGAATCAAGCAGATAAGCAGATACAGGTAATAATGGATTTTTTTATAAATGAGAGGATAACAGAATAGTACTCGACAATGCCTGTCAACGTCACTGACAGGCCTAACGCATAAAACAGGCGGAAGGGAGAAAAGGAGTTGAGAAAAAGAAGGACAAGACAGAGGCAGGGAAGAGAGGAGAAGACGGCAGTAGGGAGTGAAAGAAGGCCAGAGGTTTCCTGGAGGGTACAGTCGTGGAGGGAAACAGCCTAAATTTATGGGTTTGGCTTTTAATTTGTTCATACTTCTGGATGTTTCTTAGACATTCATCTTGTTTCTTTGACGGAACTTTAAGCTTCTTAGCAAAGACAAGAACTGATTTTGTATATCTCTTTAGCACCTAATACAGTTCTATAAGCATTTCCTCTATACTTAATAACAGGTTGAAAGAAAGCAAGCAAGTTTTCAGTGAATAATTATCCAGAAGTTTATTTAGGGAGAACATCAGTTTCGATAAATCAAATTAAAACATTCCTTCTCCACTCAGAGGAGGCTTTTAAACTTGGCTTTTCTAAATAACTTACTCAAGCCCCTATCTCTCAAATAGTCTCTGGGTGCGTTGCTTCTGATATGTCCTTTCAAGCCAGCTCTACAAAATGTCCTTCCTAATCTTTGCTAGATGAAGAAGTGGGCCTAAATGATTGGAAATATTCTCCTCTCTCCCCTCATTCCTTTTTTTTCCCCATTTTCATAAGAATACCTGCCAGCATTTGCAGATGAATTAAAGGCAGGGTCCTTCTGGAAAGAAGTTACACGTTCATTTAATTTTGTGATGTGAGGACTTAGAAAGAAAGATGTAGTTTGGTTAGTAAGGTGAAATGTACATGTGGAAAATATAAGCAGAGCCAGTGAGAAAATCTGGTGGTGGCAGCTAATTAATTTTGAACCTGGGAAATAATTCTATACTTAATCTACAAGATCTGTTTTATCCTGGACACTCAGAAGACTTCAGATTTTTTATTTGCAGCCAATGTGAATGCAGTCGTGACGTGAAGAAGAAAAATGGCCTTGAAAACATCAAAAATGTAATTTCACTTTCTCATACTTTAAAAACATCTGAACACATTTTTCTCACACTTAAGAAAAGAAATAAAATTCACCTTTTGGTGAAGATCAAGAAGTGTTGACAAGTTTCAGGAGGCTGGACTGGAGACTGAAAATTGTCTTTTGAGTGACATCTGTACATAGCTTGATAATGTCCTACCACACATGCTCCTAAAGGGCGATGGGGAGAGAGTTGAAAAGAGTAATAGTGTTCCTTGTTTTATTAAATATATAAGGGTTGTTTGCATCCATTTCCTGGCAGTAATCCCTATTTTTAGGAATGAGGTCAATGATACTGTAGAGCATAAGATACCAGTGGGTTGATTATAACTTTCAAGATGTGGGGGGGAAAAAGTTTCTGCAGGAGGAAAGGGGTACTGCTCTGGTAAATCTCTCAGCAGGATGAAAAAGAAAAGGGAGGTCTAGACAGTCTTGTTTCATCTGATAGAATTTTCCTGCAAAAGATGAGCAAATATCAGATAAGAACGTTTATCAGACCTCAAAGAATTTTACAGCCACATCCATTTGAGAACATTACGCAGTATAGACTTGCTAAGTCCCCAAAATAGAAGACAGAAAGCACTATAAAAAATATAGACTGGCGCCCTGAGAAGAACAATAGATTGTTTTTATTACTCACCCTAATATAAACATTAGGCATTTTTGTTTGCTTGTTAAATGACACATAAGACAATATCTCTAATGAAAATATAGCTATAGCCCATGAGATCCTGACTCAAAAGAAAGCAAAAATAAATTAGGCAAAGTATCTAATAAAAAGATGGTAATGGTCCTAATGGAAAAACAAATATTAATATATGCTGGTCCACTTTCCTATTTCTGTTCTTGTCTGATTTTCATAACAACAGAATTGCAGCCAGGATTGCAGAAGGCAGGTACTTACAGTCAGTTAATCCCAAACTTCAGAAACAAGACTGGATAAATTGGCAATCTAGGAGATGCTTTAGTAATAAGGGCAGATGTCACCAGGGCAGATTTTTTTTGCAGACAAAATAGAATTTAAGATAAATGTTTATTCTTAAACATCTATGTAAATCTGCCATTTTCCCAACTCTGGAAGACAGATAAAGAGAACCAAGTGGAAGGATGTGACATGTTCTATTACCCACCATTAAATTGGTGGGATTAAAAGGCCTGTGAATCCATCACCACCACTGAAAGACATGCTGTAGAATCAAATAGGTGGTAGAATCTGTATATAAATGACAAAATATAACCAAAACTTTTCACCAGATGGTGTTCAGATCTGCTGTTTTTTTGTGTTTATTTATTTTACATTTTTTGTTTAATATTATCCTGTTTTTCCTCAATCCACAAAGGATTCAAGGCTGCTTACAAACAACACAATGGACCTCAGACAACCAATTTTCAGTGACCAAAGACAGACCCTGAGATCCGTAACATGTGGTAATTTGTCATTTTTCTCAGGTACAAAGTTGAATTCTGGCTCCTGGAATTCAGATGTTTGGGAGAAAACCATTTGGTCTGTGGATGAAGTGAGCCAACACATTGCCAGTGGTCACATCTCAATGTGACTTGCAGGTTTCCTAATTTTAGTTTACGTAATAACTGTCTTAAAGAGACTAAACTGTTTTTTGTTTGTTTGTTTCTTGGTGAAAATAGGCACCAAGCAGGAGATGAGTCCTTCGTAGAAGCTGGAAAGGGAGTTTAACCTGCGGTATGAGGATGTGCACAGGAAATGCTTGCCTCTAGATAGTAATACAGTTTCAGAAGAAATTTCCAAACTTGAGTGAAATATTTTCTGAATTCCCAAATTTAGAGACTGTGAATTTGGGAGTTTGCCAAGTCCTCAAAAACATCAAGGGCCTACGAAATATAATAGAAAACTCTAGAAGACAAAAAAAGAGAGAAAAAGACAAGGACGATGTTAAAGATTTGTTTAGAATGTATTTTAGATCCGATTCTCTTACTACCAACCTTGAGAACCCTAGTTGCATGACCCTTCCCTTAGTTTCTCCAATTGGAAACAAGGGGAAACTGCTCGTCCCCACTAATTGGTATGCTCAAAAGAAGGGCAGCTTACTCCTTTTGCTAATTTGATTGGTAAACTCCAGCCCAAACAAGTAAAAGAGAAGTGAAAAATCCTTACAGTCATTCTTAAAGAAGGTTCCTCAGGGAATAAAAGGACAAAGTTCTGGGTCCTTTCCCACTCCCAAAGCAGAGCAGCTCTGTTTTTATCATTCGTGTAAAATAATGTTCTGAAGACTGTGGGGGACGGGGAGAGTCGGGAAGCAGAATGATTACTTGATGAAGGAACACTCGCCACCCACGATGGGCTTCCCTGTGTTCCCCGGGATATAAGCTGGTACCGTGGTGGGCGCCACTTGCCAACTATAGCACTGGATCAGTCAAACAAAACCTTTTATGCCAAAGGTCAAACAACTCCCTGGCTTGCTTAGTAAATAACTTAAGCTCCTGTAGGTTCCCGTACCCAGTGGGAACCCAGAATAGCGTGATAGGACACCAATGTAAGTGCCGTTTCATGGCTGCAGATGAGAGCTCAAGAGCTCTGATCAGAGATGCCAAACTTTATTACCCCTAACAAAATCATTCTCTGACCCCACCCCCAGCCTGCGTTGGGGAGGATACCATTTAGTACTGTTAATTCCTCTTACTGTAATTAAGGTCCATTTCGTCTTGGTTTATTTAGGGCAGTGGAAGCTTTACCCACTTCTTATTCTCCTTTATGTTATTGAAGCTGGTTTTTAAATGAACCCACTTAAATTAAAATTATTTCAGTTTTTCTTCATCTGACCTACTTCCAATCCCATTGTTCTTTTTGGTGTATCTGAAGATAATCTACAACTTCTTCAATATGTTAATTTCTGGGCTGTAAATTGGATATAGGACAGGCACTCAAATTTTGTAAACGTCCTGGGGTTGGTTGCAAATCACCAGTTGCCCCCTGTGCTGCCTCAGCCTACCACAACGCCCTCCCTACACACACACCTGAAGTCGCTCTAGGTGTCGGTAATTATGATGTCTTTGAACTTCCTGAGGTCCTCCGCTTCCTTCCAGGTCTTTCAGAACACCTCTCCCTGTTTTCTCCTATGCCTCTTCTACCATCTTGTCATACTTCTAGAGTGGCCCTGGCAATAAACATATCAGAGAAGAGAGAAACCATATGTTTTGAGGTAAAATTTAGCAGAATAAAGAAAGAATGCCATTAATCTCCAGCCCTTGAAAATGCCCAGAAGCTTCCATTCAGACCCTCCTTACGAGTTTGCATCTACTGTCTTTTATTAAGCCCCGGTATTCCTCAAATATTAAATTCCAAGATGAATTTTTAAAATATTTCTTATAAACTTTTGTTTGACACTTTTAGTTAATTATGAGTAGCTCAAAACTATTTATTCTATAATTTCTCTTATAAATTGCTATATTTTAGGTGATAGGCTTTTGTCACACCACCTGCAAATCTAACTACTGTTTATACCTTTCATTCATTCAAGGTAAAACATGTCTCAAATTTGAAAAAAATTCACACCCAAATAAACTTTTGGACAGCTTCTGTGCTAGTAAGGATTCGGTTAGCCCTGAACAGGAGGAAATATTCTTCTAGTTTGTGAAATATAGCTAAGAAAAACATTCAGGCACAGCAAGGAAACTACATTTCTGAAACCTTGGAAAGTAACCTGACGTGCAATTTAGGTGTATAATTGAGATTGAGAACCAGAAATTTGGACATCAAGAGGTCTGATTCTGCTTCTGGTGCCATCTTTATCTTTGGGAAGTGTTGTTTGCAGCTCATCCTATTTTGTGAACACCATCTCTTATTCGTCTTTGTGTCTGATACAGTGCTTCAAACAATAGGTCCTTAGCAGTTGCTCCCTGAACTGAATTTAAACCAAGGCTAATTCATGATTCTTCACCATCAGGTTTGGGATAAAAATGAAATTAGACGAAAAGCATTATAAAGTACTCAGGTTAAATCATGTCAAGCAATCATTCAATTTTCGATGATCTTGCAGACCTTTGAATGAGGACACAGGTCTCGGGGCATCTCCGGTTGTGTGCGCCGAGACGTGCATGTGTGTGTGTCCCACATTCGTTCTTACATGGCAGAAGGAAGGAAGTTGGGAAAGGAGAGAAAAGAGAGCTATTGACTGAAGAGCCATAAAGCTGTTTGAAGAATGACCGCTTCTGTTGTATTGGGGAATACTTCCTTTGAGAAGGGTTAGAGTATGCATCCTCTTTCCATTAAGTCTATTTTTGGAAGAAATTACAGAGGATAATATATTACCAACTCCCAGGGATCTCTTATCAACATAGCCTCTGTTCTCATACACACCTGCTTAGAGCCGAATAAATTACTCTGTTCTTAGGAATACCAACCCCAGACAATCAAAATCTCCACTAAATCACTGTGTTTATTAGAGAAGTGCTGATTTTTGAAAAGCATTAACCGCGAAAAGCGGTGAGAGCTAAGAACAGTGGTGTCTGTGGTTTGAGCAATCAGTCTCAACAGGGGCGAAGTCTGGGAACTGTTTTCAAAACGGTGTGGAGCTTCCTACCCAGGGAGAAGATTTACCTGCATTTGGCAATTACTCCAGTTACTGTGGAACAAGAAGTTTACTTTTCAATAGTTTTACAAATTACATGTTTAACTTTGTCTGTGTAGAATTAATTCATGGGAAGTGGGGAGGGAGGGTGGAGAGGAGGCTTTCAAGGCCAGTTCGTAAGTTCAACATTTAAAGTGACAGTAGCAATTTTTCCCCTAACCACGACAGTGGGTGAAGTTTTGTTTCCACCCGAATGCAGTTTGCATCCTGCATGTATGTTGATTTAGACATAAAATAAAACAACGTAGATGCTTAGCAATAAAAAGTTGTTTAATCATTAAACAACCACCATTTTCTTTTGCCCTTTAAACCTGCATTCAGTCAGCCTGGATGCCGGTGTAAGGTCTCATTGACTGCAAGGATCACAAAGGAATGGTTAGCTAGATCAGCAGTAGCAGCAGAGGAAGCTCAGAAACGCCCCCATTGTCACATGAAACATTTGTGGAGACATTCATCTGTCTCCCAACACACTCGCTCTGGGGGAGGTATGTGGCGAGAAAACTGCAACCTCAGATTCCAGAAGCAGCCCCCAGATCATTCGAGGGAAAGAAAAAATAAGTGTTCTTGCATTTACTCTTCTGCATGACTGTATTGATCATTGTTACTGTGCAATGATGGGGGACTTCTTGCTGCTGAAGTGTAACGTGAAGAGGGTACATCACTGCAGACTCCTAGGTGAATGGCATGGATGCTACTTTTTGGTAAGGCCATGAGGAGTTGCAGTGTTCCATGGGCTTCTTTCAACACATGGGAGTTTTATCACTCATTTTAAAAGCACAACTTAACACCATTTTCAAACCATCCTGAGTTCCACCCCTGGATTGTTTGTTACAAAATGGTTCCTTTCTCCTCAAAATAGGATGGTCAGAGGTGCCTATTAAGTGCTGTATTTGCAGAAACTGAATTTATTCCCTTCAAGAAGAATATTTTCTGAAATTTTGTTCGATAAGCTACCATCTGTGGCCACTCTGGGCTCCAGGAAAGGATCACAACTTTTTGAAATGATGAATTGCTGCTTTATCACAGGCTGGGTTATAGACAAAATTGGTAATTGGTTCAGTTTTGAAGAAAGCAGAGACAAAAAGTTCTCTATATTTTATAGAATTGCAAAGTATGACAATGATCTCCATTTGAGATGGAGAAATGGAAACCTAGAAAGTTCAAGAGACTTGCCCAGGATCTCTTAGCTAGTTAGAAGCAGAAAATGGGTTAGAAGCCAGAATCTGGACTTAAAATTCATTGTGGTTTCTGCTGTTCAAACATCTTTACTCAATTAATACAAATTTCTCCTCACTTGCCCTCGGGAAAGATAAAGGCGTATTGGCATTCATTCTTTATGTATATCATATATATATATATTCTTTATAAAGATATGTATGTGTCACTTAATGATGGGGACACATTAAGGTAAATGCTTTGTTAGGCGATTTCATTATTATGTGAACATCGTAGAGTGTATTTACACAAACCTAGACGGTAGAGCGTACTACACACCGAGGCTACATGGTCTAGCCTATTGCTCCAGGCTACAAACCTGTATAGCATGTTATTGTACTGAGTACTGTAGGCAGTGTAACACCGTGGTAAGTATTTGTGTATCTGAACATATCTAAACATAGAAAAGGTACAGTAAAAATATGGTATAAAAGATTAAAAAATGGTACACTTGTATAGGGCACTCACCATGAATGGAGCTTGCAGGGATGGAAGTTGTTTTGGGTGAGTGAGTGGTGAGCGAATGTAAAGGCCCTAGGATATCACTGTTCCCTACTGTAGACTTTATAAACACTGTACACTTAAACTACACTAAATTTATAAGAAAATATTTTTCTTTCTTTAACAATAAATAAATCTTAGCTTACTGCAACTTTTTTACTTTATAAACTTTTAATTTTTTTAACTTTTTGACTTTTTTAATAAAACTTAGCTTAAAGCAAACAGTGTATAGCTGTACAAAAATATTTTCTTTATATCTTTATAAACTTTTTTCTGTTTTTAAAACTTTTTATTATTATTTTTTACTTTCTAAACTTTTTTGTTAAAAACTGATACGCAAATGCACACATTAGCCTAGGCCTGCATAGATGAAGGTACACTAGGTGATAGGAATTTTTCAACTCCATTATAATCTTTTGGGACCACGGTCATATATGCAGACTATTGTTGACTGAAACATTATTATGTGGTACATGACTGTATTTATATCTATATAAAGATTACACAGATATAAAGAACGCAGAAGTGTATGTATCTGTAAGACAGCTCTCAAGTCACCAGCATTCTGACCCTCAAGCTAAAAAATCCAATTCCTTTTCATTTACTTTGGGATTTCCATTTTTCTAACCTTTTTACATTTTAAAATTGGTCTGTGCACAGCAAACTTTTAGAATCTGAACCAAAATATTCAGGGAATTGGCCAAGTTTTTTAAATAGATATTTGGATACTGTGCAGACAAATTCTACATTTCTCTGCTCTCAAAGCTGCTTCCTAGGTAAATACTGGGATTGTTCTTTGGCCAACGTTTGTTAAACCATTTCTCTCAAGAGGAAAACTTCCTCATGGTTTTCATCCTCTGTCTTTCAGAGTTGCATCCTTAATATGTTTTATTTTTAAAGCAGTGTTTTCTTTTGCTTGCTCATAGTGCATCATGACTACAAAATTTAAAGAATTTCAATTTAAATAATTTACCACTTTGAAGATGAAAGGAAGATATTACTAATTTTCAAGAGTCCCTTGATTTAAAAATTTGAAGAAAAACTTTATCAACATGATCTTTCCAAAAAGATGCATAGTTAAGTAGCTAATTTACACAGGCGGATACTAATAAAATAAACTTTACGCCAATTCTTCAAGTATATCAAATACTTTGCTGTCAAATACTACAATGAATGCCCGTTTCTGCTCAATTTTAAATTAAATTCAGTTGAAAATGTTTCTTTACTTTAAAGAGGATGTTCAGTCAAGTCACTGAGGAAAAACCATTGGTTAAACTGATTGTTTGCCCTCACCCAGATGAAATCACTGATCAGTGAATTGAGTGAATTTTTCTAATGAGGAAAGACATAGGTGGCTTTAACTGTCAGACACATTAAGTATGAGATCTGTGGCAGGGAATGGCAGGTTGTTCTTACATAGTAGTAAGAACTATAGGGGGAGGGAAACCATGAAAGATGAAGACGGATGAGAGGAAAGAGGAGAGAGATGATACACTCAAGAAAAGCTATTTCAGAATAAAATATGTTGTAAACCCCAGTACAGTTGAATGCTTATAAGAGGAGATGCTTTCAGCGACTCCTTTGTTTCTCAATGCATATACTATATCTGAACAAAATGCTTCTTTCCTGTGAGCTGGACAGTAGGAAGTAATCTATCTTCAACCTTGTTTGGTTTGTAAATAAAACTGCAGAAAGGGTCTGTTGAACTTTGGACAGGCAGTCTCCATGTGCTCTCCCTCACTCTTTGAGGCAGGTTAAAGGGTGCAGCCATGACCATCACCTTAATCCTTCGGAGACTTTTTTATAAAAGATTGAAAAATGTGCCCAAGGCCCGTACCTGCCCCTCTGTGGAACAAGCCCAACTTAAGTGGACTGGCCAGCAAGCCCGGCTTTAATGGGAACAGAGGAGAGAATTGGGGGTGAGCCTGGTATCTTTCAACACATGCTTTTTGCCTTCTTCTACTGAATTTTTAATTTCTATGAAATTCGGTGGGGAAATAGACTCTGGCCTTTTTTCTTTTCATCTGCTGCTTTGCAGCTATTGGGATTCTGTGCCTTGGGATGATGAAGCAGGCTGTCATTTCCTCCTCCCAAATAATACATTACAAAGTGGAAATGCAAATTTCCTGTGCAAGCTCTAAGTAGCAGGTGGTATTTCCTTAATATATTGTTTTTGACCTTTGGGGAAATTGGTATTATGAGCTGACTTTGGAAAATTAAAATAGCATCAAGGTCCTACATTTTAAATAAAGCAATCAATATCTTAATTTTAAAAAATTAGACAGGAGTACTATACCAAGAAAAGACATACATATTTTATGTATTATTTTAAGTTTTGTAATTCAGGGAGGACAAGAAAAGCGATATGGCAGAGCTGAATTTTCTTATTCATTAAGAGAGTAAAAAATAAATGAAAGAAAAAAGTGTATTTTTAAGTTTCATTTTAAACGTTTGCTATTAACTACATGCTTTGATACGATTAGCCATACAAAGAGTTAAGCATGAGGCTGTTCAGATGGCAAGTCTGAGTTGAGCTGAACGTAAAGACATCTGTATTTTTCATTCATTTGCTCAGCAGCACTAAATTTCAAGGTTGTTTTTTGTTGAGCATCAAAGAAAAGATTGTTTTATGGTTACTGGATTTTTTTTTT